>LUGF01013003.1:0-31560 GCA_001625245.1 Calycopis cecrops
AAATTTGTATACCGACTGTAAATACAAACCTTTATGCGACGCTTTTTAATATTATTGAAGTTCAATTGTTTTTTCCAATTAATTCTTGTTTCGGATCACAGTTTTAATCTTATTGTGAATTTTACGCAACGGTATTACGTAGAATCGGCTCAGACAGGTTATTATGACAGAACTGTACACAGGTCACGCAAAACCTTGCTGAACCGATTTTCATGAAATGTGGCACACATATAGAGGGTAACTTGGATTAACACACATGACACAGGATAGTTTTTATCCCAAAAAAATGTTTCTTTCGGATGCGAGGGGATAATTATTTATTTTTCAAGGGATCAAAATTTACGCACGTGAAACCGCGGGGCGCGGCTAGTAAAAAAACAAAAATTTTCGTTCAAAACTTCTCTTTGAAACACGCCGATCATATGGCTAAAACTATAATTTCCCCACATAGTACTCGCGTGAAGGCCGAACGGTAGCCATTTTCGCTTCGGTCCCACATACCGTAATTATCCTGTCATAAACTGCGTTATGCGTGCAAATAGAAACTCATTTATATTCACTAGCATGTCGAGCAGGGGTCTAATGATTGCCAAAACAGCGGGAGTGTTTTCTTTTTACAAATTTCATGTAAAGCGGGGCTAAATATTTTGATTTCGCGTCAGCAGACATGTTACACATATATCACAGGAAAGTGGAGTTGCGTTAAAGTTTAACATTCTGATCATTGGTAGTAAGCGAATTCGCCCACGCCTAGATCTTACTACTCTCCCTCCTATTAAATTAGATGACAAAGTGATTACCTACACAGATGCGGCGAAGAATTTGGGTGTAATATTTGACACGAATCTTTCGTGGAATGCCAATATTAGTGACATAAGCCGAAAGGTGTATTACTCAATGCATTCGCTAAAATGTCTGCAATATTTTTTACCGCTCTCGACAAAGATCTCGCTTGTGCAGGCTCTCATTCAACCAATAATTGATTACGCAGATGTATGTTACCTGGATACAACGGAGGAAAATCTAAATAAGTTAGAACGCCTGCAGAATCTCTGCCTTCGATTTATCTTTGGTTTGAAGAAATTTGATCACGTATCTCAGGCTCGCAGGACACTTCAGTGGCTACCTATACGTCTACGTAGAGATTATAGAATTCTTTGTTTCCTCTTTAATGTCCTTTTCAATCCAAATTCTCCTCCTTATTTGCGTTCCCGCTTCTCATTTCCACATTTAGATGATCCTTCCTGCAGGTCACATCGACGTACTCTGCTACAGATACCAGTCCCCAAAACTGACTTCTTCTCCTATTCCTTCACTGTTCTTTCCGTCAAACTTTGGAATTCCTTGCCGCCTGAGATTCGTGATTGCAACAAACTTGGACTTTTTAAAAAAAGAGTGAAAGAGCATTATTTAAATCTTATGTAAATCTTTGTTTCGTTTATAACTTAATAATATCATTTATTATTATATATTATTTACATATGTCTATATATTAGTACTTACATAAATGTATATTTGTATATATTAGTTTATTTTATATATTCATATATGTATGTATATGATATTTATTGTATGTATGTATATATGAATAATAAATTATATGTTACTTTGTTAGTAATTAGTTATTTTTTATGTACACCCAAATATGGCCTAAACTTTATAAACGTTTCCGTTTATCAGGTCCGCTGGAAGAGATTCCTGTATGGAATAAGCTGTACCTTTGTACTTGACTTGTAGTATCTCTGTTTAGCATATAAGTTTGTTTCCATGTACATAAATTGTTAAATAAATAAATAAATTCTTTTCAATTCTTATATATTTTTTTATCTTCCATCGGCAGTCTATGACGGCTTGTTTTTTTATGCAATGTCCATTGTCCAAGCCATAAACTATATACTTTCAATTTTATAACATTCTTTTTCAATAGTAAAACATAAAGACTCGACAATAGTTGTACAACAAAGAAAACGCACCAAGCAAGTTCATACAGAAAATATTAACAATTTAGTGTTCGCCCGTCTGCTTAGTCACCATCATCAGCTGACTGACGTCCATTGCTGGACATGGTCTGATGGCGTCATGGTCACGAGCCACTTGCATCCAGCTACTCCCTGCCACCTCAACCAGAGACGCCAGTCCACTGCACTGGAGGCCCCCCCCCTCATTTTTTTTTATGGTATGGGGGGCAAACGAGTAGTCGGAGCCATTTTATTGACTACCGACACCCATAGACATCCATATAGAATGTACACAGATGCGCTGTCCTCCTTTCTCCTTCCACTTCTATAGGCCACCGGCTACTATTACTAGCTAAAACCAATTTTGCGGGCCAATTTAGGTACCTATTAGAATCGATTGGTTGAACATATAAATTATTCGTAATATCTTAATTTGGCGTGCCTATTTATAGAACAATGCTTGATTTAAACGTCAAATTTGATAACTAATTAGTTAAACAAATTTGACTATTTGCACAAAACAATGTAAATTCTAAATCATCAAAATGACTAATGTATTTTATTATTGAAGCTGTTGGTTTTTGGCCTAGCCATACCATATTTGACTTGTGTCCTGCAATACGATTAGCTTTATATAAAATTTGAATCCAAAGTCAAGTCAGTCCAAAGTGAATCAAATATAACTTTTCCGTGAAACGGAATGCAACAGACGTTATGCTATTATGACCTCGCTCTAAAGATAAAACAATACATTGCCTAATTATTATCTTAAGACGCGCATAAAAAGATAAATATTTACATCCGTGAAGAGATGTAACTCATCCTCATATTAGTTTGGCTTACGCCTAATTGACTAACACATGGTGCGGCTAATAGTGCACTTGTTGCTTGTTTTTTCAGCTCACTCTGGGCACGCTCGGGACACGTGTTCCCTCGTTAGGGGCGCCTAAGTTTCTATTTACAAAAAATAACGGACTTCAAAAAAAGTCTTTTTTATCCAGCTTAGGGCCAATATTTTCAAATAATCTTTTGAGTCATATTTAGATTAAAGCTATGTGTACGCTAAATAAAAGCTAGATTAGTCCAAAGCGTGAGTAATTCAGCAAATGAAATAGTCCGGACATTTTATTTTATATAGATATATTGATGGTTTGAATAAATTATTCTCATATTAGTATAGCTAGATTAAGTAACACAAGTTGTATTGTGTAAAGTGCATTTATAGCGGCTGTTGTTCCAGCTCAACTGCACGATAAGTACTTACACTTGTCTTACTGTTGAAAGACTGACATTTCAAGTTTAAAAAAAAGGCTATGTTCGAAAATGCATTATGGTCACCGCACACTTATCAACTCGGAAAGGGAACGTGACTCATTAATGTACAAACATACAAAGAATACTAAACGGCTCGAGGCGATACCTACGTTTACGTTCCCTTTCCAAGTTGATAAGAGCGCGGTGACTATAAAATTCCGCCATTTTGTCTTTTCTTGTTCTATGTCATCCCTCTATATTTTTTATAAATCCTTTCCTCATGAAAAGCTACTTAACTTAACTTTTTGTGTGCCCGTCAAAGTATAAGTTATAGTGTGCATGGTGCATTCGCTTTTTGGGGTAAAACATTTTTTTAATCTGGCAGTCCTTTCTGATTTTTAAACTAATATTTTAAATGCCATAGTTTGTATGTTACTTTGTTATTTATTTATTTTTTTATTTTTTTTAGATAGAAACTATGCTGAGACAGAAGGTCAGTGCAGCTTCATCGATATGAGAAGCGAACTCGCTGGGGAGCTCTAGCCTCTGTATTTGTGGTCGATAGGGGGACAGACCCCCCCTTCTTTCCCAGACTAATGGGAGAAGGCAAACCGGACTATTGCGACTAATAGGTACACTAGTACTATCATGGCCGAGGACAGCGGGTGTCCTCAACTCCCCATCTCTAACGGAGGGGAGACGTTGTTACTCCTTCACGCAAAAACTACTGAACCGATTTTCATGAAATGTGGCACACATAGAGAGTAAATTGTACTAACACATAGGATAGTTTTGGCCTGTAAAAATGTTTCTATGGGATGCCATAGAATGATTTTCTATTTTCCACGGGATCGAAATTTACGAGGGTGAAACCGCGGGGCGCGGCTAGTACAAAAAATAATATATTCTTATACTGGGATCAAGTTCTAGTACAAGCTGATCGAACCACGCATTACTGTGCCTATAAAAATATACAGTCCTTAATCGAAATATAATATAGCCTATAAAATTTTCATTTGGGTAGTTTTAGTACTCTCTGTGCGAAATGTTGTTAAAATCGATATATTAGTTCCTGAGATTAGCTCGATGGATACGGAATTTTTATGAAATTAAGATTCTTATTAGACACCTAAGCGTATCTACCTAGGTAAAGGACATAATGTTAAGCCTTCTTTTTGTGACGCAGGAAAAATGCATTTATACACCTTCCAACCAGCCCTGGGTAAGCCGGTAGGGTGTGTCGGACTCGGCACAAGAAGCGTGCCTCTACCGACTAAAAAACCTGCGAAAGCCCTCGGCCGCTGTGGTGAGGGGTATCCTGGATCTATCAGCAACAGGATACCCCAGCGACTGACCGGTTCCCATTAAAGGACCCGTCTTCATCACGGAACGGGTCGCTCCGGCAATTTGAGAGTTAACCAACGAATTTGTCAAATAAATTTCATGGTACAGGACCGGACGTGTTAATCTGTTTTACAAATGTGTATGATGTAACTCATAAACATTCCAACTGTTACCAATGGGCTGGATAATGAAGTCTTTACATCCAAATGCCTCCCAATCTTAACGACTATCACAATTATGATAACAAAGCCAATCGCTTCCAGTGCCCTTCGATTATTTATTTTTTTACAGTTTATGTGAACAAACGAGTAGTCGATACCATTCTCATAGCCCCTGGGTTCCTAACCTAGGAGTAATCCCCCGCAGGGGTAATTCAGCTATTTCACGGGGGTAACAAATATCCTAATTATAGGATCGTAAAATAATTAAAAAAGTTAAGTACACAGCACTGCGCAAAAGTTATTTTGTTAATATTTTGAAAGCGAGGTAAAATCAGTTTTTTACATAGATGGGGGTGACAATATTGAAAAGATTACGAACCACTGTTAGCTTATAGCACTCACTATTTAGCCCTTAGCCTTATCATAGACCTTAGCACACACTTTAGCCAAAAATGCTTAGCTTTACTATCCCGCTGCACCCATAATTTCATTAAAGTTGAATATGATTAGGCCCCTGTTGCCCCGGACTTCCTGTCCCCAAGTGCCTTCTAAACCTGTCTCAACTCATTACAAGTGATCCACACACACACCACATACACCCCATTAACACATAAAGCATTAGCTGCATCACTTGTGTCGTATCGAATATCAACGACCCAATTAAATTCATATTGTCTCGCTCGGAATATTGTTGCTATACCAACTAGGTGAATCGCCAGCGAAACTTTCGCGTTTATTCAATAATTTGGAAATTTATAAAGTCTTTTTTAAATGAAACCTTTGTCTTAAGTATACTATACAATTTATTTCTGTTTTGATATAACTATGCGCATAGCTAAAGTCCGTGATTACAACAATGTATTATAAAAGCCCTTTTTTTGGAGTGGCCAATAATTGGAGGAGAAAAAAAACATCATGTTAATTTTGTTCTTTCTTTAAAGTAGAGCTGGTGTCGTCCCCATTGTTATATAAATGGCCCATTGAGGGAGAAGGCGAAGGGAGGGATACACATATGTATAACCTCTATGCGGATGTCTATGGGCGTCGGTAGTGAAATGAAATGAAAATGGCACCGACTGCTCGTTTGCACTCACGATTAAGAAAATAAATAAAAAGGCGACCAGGTAGTAAATAATATAAGGTATTCACCCTTATAGGTACACTATGACTTACGTTATCTACCCCAGGTCTTGGCTAATCTTATCGTCACGATAACACAGGGAGTGTCCAGTATAGAGCAAACAGTGAGTGGCGTGTATGCTCGTATTTACAGTGTAATTCATTGGAGTATACATACAAGAAATGTATGTATGTACAATGTACATATCAGTATTTTATGTATCTTGCTAAAGACTTATGTTCGCTTTTTTTTGAAAGAGTTATTACTATTATTAACGCCGTTCTCGCAGCGGTAAATCAATGTTCGCTAAGGTATCTCTATCCTCTATATATATTACTAGCTGCGCTCCGCGGTTTCATCCGCGCAAATTTCGATCCCGTGAAAAACATCCCATAGCATCCCATAGGAACATTTTTTCGGGATAAAATATAGCCTATACAGATTCGGAAGAATCCCTCTAAGTAATGGTAAAAGAAATTTTGAAATCTCGTCCAGTAGTTTTTGAGCCTATTCAATACAAACATACAAAAATACAAAGGTTTCCTCTTTATAATATTAGTATAGCTCTCTTGACTGCCTCGTGGTCTAGTGGTAAGCGTGTTCAACCACAGACGTGAGGTCCCGGGTTCAAATCCCGGGTCGGACAAAAAAAAATTGTTATTGGGTTTTTTCAATTTCTAATAACAGTCCGGAGTCAGGAAGTTGGCGGTGTTACACCCCCGTGCCTCGGAGAGCACGTTAAGCCGTCGGTCCTGCGCCTGATTTCTCACCGGTCGTGTCGGATTGCATGCATGTCCCATCGGAATATGAGAATGAGGGAATAGAGAGTGCACTTGTGTCTGCGCGCACACTTGTGCACTATAATATGTCCTGCGCAGATGGCACGTCTATACAGACGGCCGCCGTAGCCGAAACCGGCTAGGACGACATTATTAGTATAGATATCTATCACGGTCAAAAACAAAAAAAAATTATAATTTGTTAACAGAGAAAAGATAATTTTTAAAACTGTAAGCGGTAGTGTTATGTTGCACTCAAGAGAAGCAGGTGTGGTCATGTCAGACCGCTTTAGCTGTCTTAGAAGTGTGTAGCTGATGGCTCACTAGAGGATATGTACAGAGCATAGCATCTACATGACTACTTTTATATACTACTAATTATAAACTAGCTTTCGCCCGCGGCTTCACCCGCGTGGATTCGGACTTCAAAAATTATTCAAAATTTTAACTTATTACATTATTCTGATGTGAAAGCTATATTAATGTAAAGTTTCATCAAAATCCGTCCAGTAGCTTCGGAGATTAGCCCGAAAAAACGGACAAACAGACAAACAAAAAAATTAAATATCATAGAAAAGTGTACTATTTTAAAATCGCCCCCAATTAATTTTTCGTAAATATATTCAATGTACAGACACTAAAATTTTACTGTTTTATTAAAGATATGTATAGAAGATGCGAAATTTTGTATTTTTGTTTGTTTGCTACTCCTTCACGCAAAAAACTGCCGTACCGATTTTCATGAAATTGGGCAGGGTAACTTGGCTTAACATATGGGATAGTTTTTCCTCCCACATCCATGGGCCACCGGCTACTCTATTAGCTGCGGAAAGTCTACAACTATTCGTCTTTCTAATAAACATGGCGCCTAATTCTTATGGGGCACATTAAAATAAAAGCATTTTGAATTTCATAAGTATTTATTTATAAATATTATGTAATGTGTAAGTGGCTAAATATTATATTATTTTATTATTATTATATTTAATGTAATTCGAAATACTCATTTTATAATGATGATTAAATAATTAATAACTTGAAAGTTTTAATGTAGCACTATAGGTACATCATTAACACAAAAAAGTAATTAAAACATTCGAAATTAAATGTTAATAAAACGTAGCTTAAATAAATATGTTTTTAAAGAGTAATTTAAAATCAATTAGTATAAAAATGCTGCCCGTATTGAGATTCTTAATAAGGAAGCGGTCGAAATTTTCCTGCAATTATGACTTACGCAATTATAATTTGACATCTTCCATTATGCGTAATTAATTGACGTTCAATAAAAGGTCAGAGATCTGACTAAATAATTATGATATTCCACTAGAGAACCAATTGGCAATTGAAATGAAAATGGAATTTAGAAAGCAGATAAGTTTATAAGACAGTATTTGTTACTAGTAAACATTTTTTTATTGCAATGGAGGGGTAAAAGAGCAGATGAATTTTGTAGTGATTATTGAGAACCAGAGTAATAGATACCCACATGATTGAATGGGCCACCGAAACTCACAACCCGCACGCATAATGCGACTTATATTTTTTTAATAATATAGTGAACAACAAAAAATACATTTTTTATGGTATAGGGAGGAAAACGACCAGTCGGAGCCATTTTCACGATTACCGACGCCAGTAGACATCCGCATATTGGTTATACAGATGCGCTACCCTCCTTTCTCCTCCCACCTCCATGGGCCACTGCCTACTTAAACACCGCACGAAACGCGACAGCTGTCACTTTACGCCGGTCACATGTAAAATAATCTATGCTGTGTATCAAATATGCATCTATATGTGTTAGTCTGTACTACTTTACTAGTTGACCCGATAGCCGTTCTCTTGTCATTATCGGAAAATATGTTGTCATGGTAACGTGTAATGTTATGTGGCTGAATTGTCACTCCGTTATTTTGCCTTACAATAGTGTATTTCAAGTCGAGATACCGACTGCAACATTGTATAATTATATTTATGAATTATAGCCATCATGTTACCGGGGACTAATACCTATATAACAAAAAAAAGTGTGCGTGAAATCCGCACAAGACAGACAAAATGACGTCTTCTAAAGTTTTATTATGTGTATAGAATACTAGCTGCGCCCCGCGGTTTCACCCGCGTAAATCCCACGGGAACATTTTTTCGGGATAAAAACTCCTATATGTTAATCCAAGTTATTCTATAAGTGTGTGCCAAACTTCATGAAAATCGGTTCAGCAGTTTTTACGTGAAGGAGTAACAAACAAACATACAAACTTTTGCATTTATAATATTAATAAGATATTAGGCGTAGTTGTCTGAGCGAGCTACCTCTCGCTTACAGCGGCCTAATTCTGCACTGCACCACTGACTCTTACAATATTTTGCTGTATTTACTTTATTAGAAATAATCGAAGCATGATTAAACGGCGTCGTTAATAACGTCGGGCGCGCACAGGCGTGAAGCCTGAAATTTGTTCCGAACTAACTTCCCCGGCCCGAGTGTAGGATTCTATTAAACTTGGAAGTTTCGAGTCTTAGCAACTTGGAGGACTACTTAGTGGACGTTTTATAAACCCACACGGTTCTTTGCTCTACTTGGACTCTTTTTGGAGTTTTGAGGACTTGTTGCTTTGCTGACAGACGAGAGCTACGACGCGGTTTGTGAGGTTCTTATTATGTTGTTTATGTTGTCATGTTTTTAATGTGAAACGGGCTAAAACAGTCACACTCGCAATCTTGGTCAATACTGTCTTTCCTTGCAATAAGTGTCATTTTACACTGGAAATTTCCAAAATAAGCATCAAGCTGTCTTTATCGTTTTACTTTAATACTGGAAACTAGAAGAGCCCCACTCAAAACCAATAAGCTCTTTTCTACAATCAAATCCTAAAAAATGGTAAAGGTATTCGAACTCGCGACCCGTACAATACAAACGCATAAAGTTTTTGCTAACGTAGACAAGAACATTAGCGGATATTAAATATCGATGTGTTAAAATCTGGTGACTACGAACACACTGCATTCGGCCTCAGGTATTGCAGTAGGTTTGGTAAAGCACATATCTTCACTAAAGAACACAGATTCCTACCAAGGATGATCCATGAGCCTGTTGAAATTAAAAAAAAAATGAAAATGTCAAAAGAGAAGACGGCTGGGTCCTTCGGTCTGCTTGGATGGATATGGATGGTTAAAATTTTACAAATCAAAAACCAAACTAACACAGACGGCAAGATATAATGAGCACCTTTTGCGTTATTCGGAACAGCTAAATAAAATCTTCGGGTAATTTTATTAACTTGTGACAACATGGCATATGTCATATCAGTCCACCTGTCATCATGGTTCCTGTAAAGCTGAATCGTCGGGCTTGAATCCTGCTAATATTATAAATGCGAAAGTTTGTAAGGATGTTTGTTACTCTTTCACACAAAAACTACTGAACGGATTTTCATGAAACTTTACAGTAATATAGCTTTCATATTAGAATAACATAAGTTAAAATTTTGAATCATTTTTGAAGTCCGAAATCCACGCGAGCGAAGCCACGGGCGGAAGCTAGTATTGAATAAACCGCGTTAAAATCGATTAAAGTAGTTTTATTGTAATAACGTAGAATACAACGAAACAACTCGATCCAACTTTGCGCCACAAAGTTCACTGGAACTATGTGCATTTTCGCGTGAATTTCTCAGTACCGTTGTGTATTGCACGGTAATTCCGTTTACGGTAAACTATTCGATTTTTATAGTATACTGGGTAAACGAGTAGTCGGAGCCCATAGACATCCGTACAGAGGCCATAAAGTGTTGCCCTCCTTCATGCTCTCCCTTCCATGGGCCACCGGCTACTTGTGCATCTCTTCAGAAGTGTGTTCCTTCTTAAGGAGAAATATCCCCGTTTTTAACATATAACACTACCTCTTTTTTTTTTTTGAATTGGTTTATTTTTGTTTTATCGCCGCCCTCGCTGGCGCAGCGCTTGTTCCTAAACTTTAGTTTAAATTCTTATGTATAGTTTCGCGCCTGATTTAAAATTTTTACTTTTGTTCTTTTATTTCTTTTATTTAGAGTTTTTGGTCTAAAAAAAAAACACTACCTCTTACTAACTTGTTTACTGGAACTATGTGTATTTTCGCGTGAATTTCTCAGTAAGTACTTCGTTTACGGTGAGCTATTCGATTTAACTCCGTTATATGAGTAATAACTTTCACGGATGTTCCGATGTTTATTTACCAATGGTCTGGTTCATCTCATCGTAAAAAAGTTATAAAATGAGTTCTTTGTACATAAACTATTTGATCAAACTGTAGTTTGAAAGTTGTGAGTAATATCCGCTACAGTTGAATGGATTTGCAATAGCTATGTCTAGGATTACGTAACTTTCTAGACTTTCTTTTCCTGTACGAATATAACAGTCGCTATGTGATAAAGCATCAAAAAGGATGAAGATATTTAAAAAGAATTGATTTACCTTCTACAAGCGAAGGCGTGACTCGTGGTGATCAGAATAGACAGCAGTATTTAATTTTTAACTATTAGTTAATTAAATTAATTCTTATATTGGGGGTTGCATACGAGCAGTCGGAGTCATTTTCATGACTACCGATGCCCATAGACATCTACATAGAGGATTATACAGAATATGCCTTGCCGTCCTCTTGCTTCCTCCATGAGTCGCCGGATATTTACACATTGTACGAAATGCGACCGCACAAGATTTTAATGATTTGAATGAATACACATAAAATGGAATAAGTAGTACCTTTGTACCAGCATTTCTAGGAAGTCTACTATCTTTATAATGTATGTATTTATTCTTTATAGTGTGCATAAATTATTAAATAAATAAATAAAGAATATATATAAATAGTTGAAATATTGTGCAATATCCTCAAGACGTGATTCACTGAATGACTTGCGTTCTCATTTCTCACCAATTCGAGTTCAGTAGGACAAGAGTATGTAACTAACTTAAAATCACCAGTATTCTATATTATATACCACATAATGTGGTAGGAGCTGTCGGCATTTATGTAGACCGCTGTGTCCCTAGGTTACCCACGTACAATTTATACTGCAAAATAATTATTTTGTTTTATTATTAAAATACTTTTTTGTTTCTTTATATTATATTCAAAATTGTCATGTTCTTTATTTTTTTGTTACTTTTTTCATACTTTTATTTGATGATGATTATTTAGATAAAGTATGTACAACTGTGTGATTTTATTATATCCTAAATAAATATTTATTTTATTTTATTCCACTGGAGAAATAGAAAGACTAAAAGAATATTTTTTGATGCATGACGTTAATATATACGTTAAGCACGTAGGGTCAAACTCCGCCAACTTCCGCACCTGGAGCGACTATGGTCCAATCGACCGCAACGTAACCTTATTACTATTACTTAGACCACAGAGGTCTGTAGTTTATTGCCCCTAAGATTAGATTACGACTGAACTACAACGGAAGCTCCGCATGTAGACCTTAGGGACAGGGAACAGCTGTTAAAAAAGGTAAAGATATCCTAAAGGTATACGACGACGGGTTATTGTTACAGAAAAAAGAATACCTTGTATTTAAACCTCTTTATATACTTGAAGAATGGAGAGGCGTTTAGCCCCGAATTATCAGGAAAATAGCCGGAGGACCCAATTAGGGAAACTGAACAAGGTAAAATACAGATCCTAAATGTAAACCCTGCGGAATACAGGATAACTATTGTAACCGAAGGAACATTGTTACAGAAAAATAAAGTTGAAGATAGTAGCTCGAAGTATTATGAGCTTTATAGTCTTAAACTGTCTCTTCCAGGTCATAGACCTCTGAATAAAGGCCAAGATGACTGTCGCCTCTGCTACTCACATCTAGCCTGGATTTTAGTGTTAAAAATCTTCCTAATAAATAAAAAGTTCTATCTTTTTCTCTCTAGGTTAGTCACAGACTAATTTATCAACGCGTTATTATAAATATTAGTTGTCCCCTCGGTTTCACCCGTTTTAAATCTACTACAAAGAAACTACATTTTATTATTTATTTATATTTTTATTTTATTTTAATCTTTACCTGTGCTTATACAAACTTTCTCAATTAAAACATTAGTAGAATATTAGCATTAGGATGTAGGATACTACATAGAACTTTTATTATAAAAACTATCAATAATAATGATAATAATATTTGTGGACTTATCACACCATGTTAGTCTAGCCCGGTGCTAAATACCGTAAGCACTTGTGTTTACGGTATTTAGCACCGGGCTAGAATAAGACCGTCTTCCGTTGTCTAGTACCCGTAATTGTAGACACAATTACGGGTACTAGACAACGGAAATATACTTAATATGTTGTATAAATTTAAGAAATGTTATATATTTAATATTTTTATTATACAAATACATATAATTACATAGATAACATCTATGTAATAGGCGGGATTCGAACTCGCGACCCCTTGCGCAACATGCTCCACTTATTCGAGCCTGTACCACTGCGCCAGCCTGGTCGTCATCAATAATAATATTAGTATACCTACCTAATAGTATTCTTATTCTTATTCTTAATAGTAGAATTTGGCTGTATCGTAAATAGAGCTGTTATTAGCTAAAGAACATCTGTATTCATATGCAGACCGTCTAAGGTTGAGTTTTTTGTAATCATAAGGGATGATGGAGTCCTTGAAACGGTTTTTATTACCAAACATCTGTGGTGGCGAACATGTGCGTGAAACGATGGTAAAAACTTATGCGAAATTTACATAAGAACCTTTATACGAACGCTGGTTTGAGAATAACGATATTTGTTGCTTTTTCATGTAAAGTGTAAAAAATATATGAAACTTAGATCACAGTGTTGAATCAAATCTCTCCGAAAAAACCACTTAGCCGATTTTTATAAAATTTTCTACGTATATGCGGTAGATCTGAGCACAGCTCATAAAATATATTTCAACTCCGATATTTTCACCATTTGTACCAAATTTAAAACATATGTTTTAGTAGTTTTTGTATAAATTGTTACAAACTTACATCCATACTTATAAGTTTTCAGCTTTACATTGAGGATAGAATAGAATGTGGACATCCTCCGAGCATCCAAAAGTGGGGATGTTCCAAATAGATTAAGCGTATCCCCAAAAAAGAAGTGACTAAAAAGTTTGTTGTGTTCTTTTGTGTGTAGTACGAAGGCTTGCATGTGTATGACACAAGCTTGGTAACAAGTGGAAGGCTATGTGACATCGCGTGAGTTGCCAAAAATATAATCACGTCTAATTACACGAACTTCAACGAACTTGTTTAGCTAAATTAACTTAGTTTACACTCTACATGTTTTTAAGTTAATTAATTTGCAGGAATTCGTTAATATCTGGATAGACTTGCACGGCCGGTGAGGCACCGGTCGATATTGTATGTAATGTAATATGAGCTAGATTTTTTATGATATAAGGGACCAAACGAGCAGTCGGGGCCATTTTAATGACGCCCACGCTCATAGACATCGGCATAGAAGCTATACAGTCTTACTCTCCTTTCTCCTCCCACCTTGGGCCACCGGCTACTTACACACCGCACGAAACGTGAAAGCATAGGTGCCACTTTACGCCGGTCTCGTGTAAGCGAGAGGTACTTCCCCGGTAGTGCTGGCCCAATTCGGCTACATATATGCATGCAGAGTGACACTACCTCTTACTGGTAAGTACACCATAATATGAGGACTCACATTATGGTGTACTTTAATTGGCGATTTTGAGATGGAGATTACGAAATAAAAATATTGTATTGTGTACCTTTATGACAACTTATCCGTGTAAAGTGTATACTTACTGTGTCCTGGGGCTTCGCTCACCACGTTTATCCAAACGGAACCTTTATTTTTTTTGGGATAAAATTAGTTTATATCTTATTCAATATTTAATCTATACCCTGTTTGAGACTTTCGTGTTTATTACGCATATTGTAATTACTTTACGGGTTTTAACACGGTAAAAATTAAAGGTCATAATATATACCTTTGCCCGACGTTTCGACTGGGTTACACCAGCCGTGGTCCCGAGCCGACTCAGAGCTGAGTCGGCTCGGGACCACGGCTGGTGTAACCCAGTCGAAACGTCGGGCAAAGGTATATATTATGACCTTTAATTTTTATCGTGTTAAAACCCGTAAAGTAATTACAATAATCTATACCCTATATCACATGAAACTTACCTATTTATAATATTACTGGCCAGTCCATGCCCACTTCGTTGGGCCTCAAAAAAAAAATTCTATATAAACATCAATCACCCTATTTGAATAAATTTCTCAAAATCCTTTCATACACACGTACTTAAAAGGAACTCCTATACTAAATTTTCAGTTCTTATGCACAGTAGTTTCGGCTGTACGTTGATACAAAATATATTGATATAATAAGTCAGTCAGGTTCGCCTTTTACATATATAATATCCGAGCGTCCGCAAATGCGGGCCTTTGAGGGACGAGAGAGCTTATCTTATTACGAGCAATACTCGTAACCAAATTGAATATAAAAATATAACCATAATCTCAAGATGCAAGTATGGACCGCTCGTGGTTGCGTTTCGTCTTTATAAATAAAACCATTGACTCCATCTTGTGCTCATTACGTAAAAACTACTTGGAAGTTGAGATCTTTTTTTTTTTTAACGTGAGGAAAACATTTACGCCGCATCGGTACACCCTGGGTTAGGCTACAGACCAGTGTGGTGATTCTGAACTCCCCAGTTGGAGAATTCTACCCCACTAAAACCTCACGGAATCCCTCAGCAGCTTTAGAAGGGTGATATGTCCCCGGAAAGTTGAGATCTATAGAATGATATAATTTGTTTATTATCATCAGCCCAAGAACGTTAATTGCTGGAATATAGTTCTCCCCCAAAGAGCGCCACATGTCACGATCTCGCCCGCCAAAACCTTAGCCAAATTGTCAGTGCAAATTCTTATTCTTAATAAATTATTTGATAGTAAGAAATTATCTATAGCAGTCGTGAGTATGAAGATCAGTGGCGTATCCGCAACAGAAGAAGAAGAAAAATAATTTTATGCTCTCTGTTTTACTCTCGAATAATTTCAACTACAGCTGGCAAAAGAAACTGTGTACAGCTTGCAAACAACAAAAACTAGCTTTCTTTCTCGTTTGTACTTTGTACAGTCACAAGCAATAATATGTATATACTTTAGTACCCTGTCATAATAACTTGCTTCCAAGCAATAATATGGAATTAAAAAAATACAAATTATGACAAGATACCATACTCGTATTGCTCGTCACTGTAGTACCTACGTATAATGACTATTTTGCCGTCCCTACACGTCACTTACAGTACTTATAAATGTTATAATTTGAAAATAGACGGGATGTATAATTAGTTAATGAGGGTTCCGTCATGCGAAGGGCGAATCACGCGATGTCATAATACGAAAAGATTATCGTGGAAAATTTAACGAGTCATAGTTATAGGCGATATAGACCTTGTGGTCTAGTGGATAGACTGTGAGCTGTGGGTTTACTTGTAAAATATCTTTGGATTTTAAAACCGACTACAAAAATTATCAAAAAAAATATGTTTTCTTTTACTACTATTTGGTTTATCATTTACCTAATATTTATTTTATTATTTACTAAATCTACGACAGAAAATTACATGATCAAGTTGCAAAGACTTTAATAATGTACCATAAAATGTTTGTAGAAAATGTAAATTTTCAATTTTGTTGGACCAAATATTGTGATTTTTCAAATTTTAAAAACAGTCCATAGTCACGAAGTTGGCGGCGTCACATTGCCGTGTACGTATTAAGATGCTTTAAAAATGCTCAAATCAACCGTCTTTCTTGTTTCAATTTCGATTTTAGGAATTCAATATTTGAGTAAGCAATAAAATATAATACGAGAGAGCAATGCCTAACGTGCATTTGGATGGAAGTACCACGATACGAAATGTGTCCGACACTTCCACATCGCTAACAGTGTTTTTCGTCGCGCTTGCTTTGTCTTATGTAAAGAATTCCCCACTTTGTCCGCGTGGCGTGGCGTGACTCTTTTAGATGGGGTTGCTGCATCACAGTGACGACAAGTCATTATGTTCGTAATTTATTAATATAGAGCGAAGGGAATTTGGTTTCTGGTATTTGTGCCTCGATGAAAATTAGTTCTTTTTTTAATAAAACTAACTTCATGCTAGAAACAGCAGAGGTAATAAACGAAATAGCACAATTTAATGAAAATTAAATGTACAAAAATTTTAACAAAATTGACTTTTGCTTGCCTCATATGTTCAGCTCAATTCATTCACGCTAGTTATAAAAAAACCGGCCAAGTGCGAGTCGGGTACGCATACCGAGGGTTCCGTTCCAATCAAAGGTATAAGTATCTTCGTGAGAGTTGAGGTGAATCACACAAGCAAAGAAAGAACTTGACTATAAATTGACAAACTTATAAAATTGGGTGCTTGCAAACATTTAGTATGAAACGAAATACAGGTATAAGTTGGGTAATGATTTTTCCAGTGATATAAATACAATTTAGTAATTTTTAGATAGATTCCTTGTGTGCTGTAAGTTCTTACTTCTTGCCAAATTTCCTAATTATAGGTCAACGAGAAGTGCCCTATAGGTTTTAGAAAAAGTGCGTTTTCATACAAAATTTGTGCATAGATAGCTATAAGTTTTTATTGCGTTAACGTAGAAGCATGATTAATAGACCTCAATTAATCAAGACGTAACAGACCTCAGCATCTGACACAAATTTCAGCTAAATCCCTTTACGCATTTTCGAGAAAAAGGTCTTGGCAGACAGACAGACGGACAACAAAGTGATTTTATAAGGGTTCCGTTTTTTCCCTCTGAGGTACGGAACCCTAAAAATAAAATTAATGTTTGTCAGTAAAATAGCAATCAGCTTATAATATGACGGGCATAATAAAGCCCAGAGCTCCAAAAAACATTTCAATTAAAACGTTGTCAATCCCAAAATTAATCCACACTAACCGCTCTCGAATTTAAAATATTAACTGTCATAACTTTATATTTCGTGCCAATAACAGGGGACGTAATCGAAAATTCAAATTCACTCGGAAATTGTAAATTCGCCGTCGAGGGGTTGACAGTTACATTTTCAAAAGATTTATTAAAGTTATTTCGTGTGCCAACTAAATAAATCACGGCGTTTAATTCGCGATGGCGAAAAACTGCGATATTTTTTATTATAGCCTGTTTACACAAGTATGATATTTTTATTATGGCCTGTCTACACAAGTATGATGTACTGTGATTGGAGCTTTCATGTAAAACAAATGCTTTCGGTGTTAATGAAATTCTCTCATGAAAAAATTGCATGCAAAAATTGTCAAATATCTGGCGGCTGTGACCATGACAATTAAGTTGGTACTAGTTTATCTACGTGCCTCGGAGAGCACGTTAAGCCGTCGGTCCTCCTGACTCCTCTCCGGTCGTGTCGGATTACCGTCCCATTGGAATAAGGTTCTAGATAGTGTAGCTACTTTTGTCTGCGCAAACATTGGGTATTTATTTATTTTATAATAATATGTCCGAAGATTACCAGTCTCATATAAGATGGCTGCCGTAGTATGCAAGGACATTAGTTTACAAATGAAATTAACTACTGTACCCGGCATGACTCGTAGAATGTTGGTCTCTTCATAATCAATATAGTTTGTACTCCGCAGTGTCACATTCTTTAGGGGATCCAGCCAGTGAGGTGCACCTTTTGCAGATGACATTCCCGTTGTTGGTAATATTCATATCAATAATTACTTCCATTATTTCCTTGTACAAAAACGGAGTTCTCTTGGGTTCACCCATTGCTTTTTGTCTGTGATCACCATCCATAACAGTCTCATAATTGTTAATGTTTTCAACAATAGTCATGGTTTGTAAGATCTCACTACATAATTAATTCCCCATTCCAACCAGGGATACACGGGAATAATTACGAGGGACCAAGACAGTTAACTAACGGTGTATGACAACCATTAGATAAAATAGTATCAAAATAAACATATTTACGTAATGGTGTATCTGTACTTTATGAGATAATGTAATTAAAAATAACCTAATATATGTAAAACTAGCTGCTTCGCCCGCGTGGATTTCAAACTTCAGAAATTGAGTTATTATACATATAAACCTTCCTCTTGAATCACTCTATCTATTATAATAATAAAATAAATAATAAATATCTGTGGACTTTTACACATCACGTTAGCCTAGCCCCGTGCTAAGTACCGTAAGGACTTGTGTTACGGGTACTAGACAACGGAATATATTTAATATGTTTTATATATTTTAAGATTTTTATTATAGAAACACATATAATACATATATAAACATCCATGACCCAGGCGGGATTCTAACCCGCGACCCCTGGCGCAACATGCTCCGCTTATCCGAGTCCTGTACCAATGCGCCAGCCTGTTCGTTAACTATTAAAAAAACTCATCAAAATCTGTTGCGTAATTTTAAAGAACTAACATACAGACGGAAATGCGACTTTGTTTTATACTATGTAGTGACTACTAATAAATATTAATACTAATAGCGACTGGATATGCCTATTTTGATAAGTTTCGTGTATTTGTGTTTATTAAGTTGAACAATGATTGAAGCCAAATCGTGCTAAGTTTAAATAAATAAATTAATTAATTCTTTATTTTCTCTCTTAAACTAGGATGTACATAGATAACCATAGTCTAAAATCTTTTTAAGATATTATTTAAAGTATAGTCGATTATGTTGTATTTTAGTATTTTTTTTTTATCTTAATTATACAGATAATTTATTGATTTTTCTTCTTGACTTCTAGAAATGAAGGGAAGCCCAATACAACTTTATTTGATTGCCATGTGTGCTCGTCGGGCGATGAGACTAGATATTTATTAACAAATTCGTTTGTTAGTTTTTTGTCAACTGAACTGAGTTAGTAACTTAAAGTTTCTACATCAATAATAAGTTTTTATGTACATTCATTGTAGTTGACATTTTCTCGCAATCATAATTATGTCGTACGAGTACATCTTGTTTTAAATCTGGTAATATGATACGTTAACATATTTTTAGTATGCCGCATTGCAAAATGCACCTTAACGTAATGAAATAAGTGTACATTTGGTATAACACAACCGGTTGTAGGTAAGCCGGCGAGTCCAGCGAAACCGGTCCTCGCCACAAAGTAGTACGTTGCCCTCATTTAATACTAACGTGCTGGAGTCTGACTTCTTGAGTATTGCTGTGTATACGTTTCTGGTTATAGGAATTAGGTTTGCACTAGATTTGAGCTTGGTCAGCCGTTTTAGAGGCACGTTTTACTAATGTTATAAATAAGAAAGTTAAGTGATCGGTTTTGGACATGATGCCTTAAAGATTACAATCAGAAATATAAGGTTCATTACCACCCCAAATAATATAGTATGAATATGTAACTTTTGAGGTTTCACACTGTTGAAATTCACAGCTAGTGATGTTATACTTAATGGATGAAATCTATATATATAAAACTCAAACGTGACATAGCCATCTATCAACGCACAGCCCAAACCACTGGATGGATCAAGCTGAAATTTGGCATCCAGGTAGATGTTACGACGTCGGCATCCGCTAAGAAAGGATTTTTAAAAATTCAACCCCTAAGGGGGTGAAATACGATGTTGAAGTCTTTATCGATTTCGCGGTTGATACCGCGGGGCACAGCTAGTATTTTATAGATTTAAATTGTTGGTCTTAGAATTTTTTTTGTTTAATATAGGTGTATTAATTTCTTACGATTATTTTATTGAACTATGGACGATTATCGAGCCCATTTTCAATTAAATAACCTTCGACATAACTTTCACCGTTAATGGTTATTTTCCCAATTCAAAACAACATTCGAAAGTTTATCTACACAATACAAATTTATACACAATAGTAAACATAACGACCGATTTACTGACAAATATTGTTAATAATTTACAAGTGTTGTTAGTTGTTACAACTATTGAGCAAGTAATTCGATTTAAACTTTGTTGTCTCAACGCAAAGTTATAGGACGAGTTAGGTAATAGAATTGACCGTAGACATGCCTTAGGTGTGATGATTTGAATGCCTTAAAAATAAGTTTTAAAACTCGCTATTAAATTGCAATTAAACTATTATTACGGATTTTATCTCGGTTTATTTAAGTACTAGATGCGCCACGCGGTTTCATCCGCGTAAATTTCGATCCCGTGGAAAATAGAAAATCATCCCATGGCATCCCATAGGAACATTTTTCGGGATAAAAACTATCCTATGTGTTAATCCAAGTTACCCTTTATATGTTTGCCAAATTTCATGAAAATCGGTTCAGCAGTTTTTGCGTGAAGGAGTAACAAACAAACAAATATACAAACTTTCGCATTTATAATATTAGTAGGATAGGACTTTTTTATAATTATCCCAGTCCACCCGTGACCATGGGAAATTTAAAGCTTAAACTTAGAGATTTTAAAATACTTAAATAAACCTCGATAAAATCCTTTAAAATAATTTTATTACAATGTGTAACATTCGCATAACTTATGAAATCATTCGTCGACATAAAATTTAATATTTTTGAGGTCTCAAACTAAGCTGTATTGACAAAGTCCCACTGAATAAAGTTGGTAGGTTCATAAACGTTAGGTCAATATCTTATAGGGTGAAAGTTAAATATGGTGTTATATTAACACCTTGGATCGCCACAGAGGGCAATATTCGAGGGATTAAGAATGTCTTATGATTCAAATATCCTTTAAGCCCTCCGTTACTTCTTTTCAGGACTATAGAATACTTCTAGTATTAAGTTTTAGGGTCTCCTCCTAAGTGTATTTACCCGTCAGTGTCAGAAGAAGAGTAATGGTTCCCCCCAGTCATGATAGCTCATAGAGCTATTCTAGCTGAAGACCCGTGTCGGCCACTTTTAAGCTGCTCCCCTCCGTCAGAGGTGGGGAGAGGAGGACACCCGCTGTCCTTCTGGCCAAGATAATAATAGCATAACCTATTAATCTTAATAATCCGGTTTGCCGCCTCCCAGACTAGCTGGGAAAGAAGGGGGGGTCTGCACCTCCATCGACCACAAATACAGAGGCTCGAGCTACCTTAGGGCACTCGCCTCTCGTACAGATGAAGCTGCACTAGGCCTTCAGCCTGTTAGCGTAGTCTATCTAAAAAAAAAATGTTTTGAACGCATGTATGTGTGTAGAATCTATGTTCCGTGCTAAAAATCAGAATGCGTTGACCGATTCTATCGTAGGTATATAAAATCTTGATAAATTTTGACATACCTTTTTAATAAATCCTCGGGTTTAAAAGTAAAACTTCTATACGCCCGATTGACTTGGGGAGCAAGCTGACAAAAGCGTTACAAAAATCACACATCGAACGAGGCCAATGGAAGTTGTCACTCAAATTCAAAATTCAAATTCGTTTTTAGTGAAAAATTTCTGTATTTAAAAAATAAATGTCATATGATATGACATGTTATGCAATTGTAACTACGGTAATTAAAATCAATAATTATGTTTTACTTCAGTTGTGTAGTAACGAACTAAAGCACACACTTTTGTTGTTCAATTTAATATACTTACTGTAAAATGATTAAAGTATTTAATTAATTATTTTATTTATAAGCCACAGTAACATACAACAGATTAGGAATACATAATACATAACTTATAAGTGACATAGTTACAAATCTGACTCCCACTGACGTGTCCTGTTGCAGCATTGCACCGGCGTTGGGTTTTAGAGCAGCTGACGTCACAGCGCTACCTGCACCTATCGTAGGAGCCACAGTAAAGTGTCCAACCGTCTCGTATATAATGCTTTATTGATTATTTACTGCCAGTAACCGTAGTTGGGCGCCCAGTTTAGTGTTTGACGAACTGTTTCCAATGTTACGTGTCGCCGTATTTTTACCCACGCCCACAGACATCTGCATCACTCAAAAGCCGCACAAAACGAGACAACATAGCTGTCACAGAGCGACGTAATCATGTGAGATATATGTATTACTAGTTGCGCCCCGCGGTTTCACCCGCGTCGATGTCGTAGAAAATCATCCCATGGCATCTCATAGGAACGTTATATCATTATGTGTTAATCCAAGTTACCCTCTAAGTGTGTGCCAAATTTCATGAAAATCGGTTCAGCAGTTTTTGCGTGAATGAGTAACAAACAAACATACAAACTTTAGCATTAATAATATTAATAGGATACAATATTTAGATATGGAATTATAGTTTTTAAATGGTTATTAATATTATGTTACAATATCGAATTAAGTTTCTCTGAAATAGTAGTTGTAAGAAAGAAAATAAATAAATATCGAAATGAAATACATGCGTTTAGGCATGATGCCCTCAGGCAGAGACTATCCTGAGGGGTAGGTGGAAATAGGGAGCCAGCAGACAGCTCCCCATACCCACTAAGCCCCAGCGGTATTCCTTCTCGTCCACTGTAAGGTCGGGCCACGGGAACGCGATGATAGCATTCCGTGACCAGCACCAGCATGGCCGGTGTACGCTTGGTTGTAGGGATGTTTATAAGCGACCTACTTGACTTCACATTCGCCTGCTCCAATTTTTTTATTGCATGCATTAAAAAATCGCACTCACGACGAGCCCTATTACAACCGAAATGATTTAGATTTCAGTTGAAGCCGTTACCGAAATGCGGTCACGCAATATAATCCCGACAAGTTCTGTATTAATTAAATTAGTAATTAGTTGTGAAGTTGTCACGCGATATTATTGTTAACAAACAACGAATGACTTATGGTGTGATTTTGGTATAAATCATTTGGGTTTTGTGTGTGTTAAGGGTGCTAGATGTAGACCGGGACGTTGGGAAAAAGCCGGGACATTTTTGGACCCCGACGCCTTGGTTCTTCTCCAATGCTCGCTGTGTCCAAATATAAGTGAATTTTGTTAAAGCTAAGCTAAATAATAATAATAAAAATGCTTTATTTTGATCCTAAAAAATCAGTACAGTTACGACGTACGTCAACTAAAACTAAGAAATACAAAAATTGCCGTCTTACCGCTTTAAGCGGTCTCTTCCCGACAACCATAATCAAGAAATTGATTAAGTTAACTCTACAGACATTTTCAGCACTTTAATACATTTTAGACAAAAAAAAATGTATATGATTCAGCAGTTGTAGCTTAGTTCTAGACAGAAAATTTACGATACAATCGAAACAGGTCGTCAGGCGAAGTACACTTTTTCTCTAATACCGGAATTTATTTTGTATATTACTTTGATGTTCAATAAGAGATAAATACGAATGTTATTTTGAATAAAAATATTTTCATTTCATTGTAAGACGAAAGGCGGGGCGGAGTGATTGGATCCTTTGATCTCGGTCGTAATAATGGCACGAGCAACTGTCTGGGAGTGTGTCTGAGTGTAGGAGGTAAAAACGGAGAGTTGCAGGCTTCCAACCCGGTAGACTCACGAAGTTGTTAAGGTGGCACGGAGACGCTGGATTAGTGATGCGACTCGAGTCATATTTTTACTCGAGTCACTCGAGTCAGTTTGTCAAACTCGTACTTGCACTCGAGTTACCGAGTGAACTCGAGTCACCGAGTGAACTCGTCGCGCCGAGTACACTCGAGTCGCCGAGTGAACTCGTCACTCGAGTGACATTTTTCTCGAATAACTTTTTTACCGAGTATAACTCGAGTGAGGGAACAATCTTACTCGAGTGACTCGAGTTGCAAATTCCTACTCGAGTCGCATCACTACGCTGGATACAAGTGATGCAGCAGCAGTGGACGTTCTCCGGCTGATAATGATGATGACACATACCATTAAACTCAGTCAATCAGTAAAATGGCCAGGATCTATACCTTAATATCATCTTTTTACTTCATTTAATTAAAATCCTTCAAACCGTTGCCGCTTGAAAAAATCTAAAGCTAAAAGGATCTAAAGGATACTTAAGTGTATGCAGGTTATTTTCGGGATGTTCTTTGAATATGCGCATTTAAGAGACCAGGGTACGATTTTTTCTAGAAAAGGACACGAAAACATCTTCTACTGTCGTGTCGTCTTCCTCCGTTGTGTCGTCTTCTATCCCTGTCGAGCCGTACCTTCTTCCTGCTGCTGTCGTGTCGTATCTTCTACCTCTGTTGTGTAGTCTTCTATCCCTGTCGAGCCGTACCTACTTCCCACCGCTGTCGTGTCGTACTCCAATGGGATCGGTGTGGCGATAAAACCGAGGTTATCTTGAGTTTTTATAGCATCACGCGACCAGCGCTTGGTCCGCAACTAATTTGGCCTGTGCATAATTTTATGTGGCGTCTCGTAAAAATCTCTCTTAAAAGGATTCGGACGTTATATTCCGCTGACGTACGCTGCGGCTAACAAAATGAGATCCCTGTTTTTAATAGTATAAGTAGGAAAACGGGACGTCGTCGGAGCCACGTAATATTATGACATCTTATGCTTGTGGCTAAAAGAGATCTTGATTTTTTTTAATAGTGTAAGGGGATAAATGAGCGTCGTTGACGAAGCGGCGGGTATGTCATGTTTCGTGCGGTTTGTGAATACCCGGTGGCCAATGGGAGGAGAGGACAAAAGTAGGGCTCATCGGCGCTAAATAAAAAAATAACGCCCTTAAATTGCACCAACCTATGTATCTTCACATGTACATTAGCGACGGTAGTTGTCACCACCTGCTCGTTTGCACTAACTTGGACATAAAATGGTTTTCTCTTTGGATTTCAACCTGACCATTAAAATAGCTTAAGTGAACAAACCAGCTAAATCCAAGTTGCCGTTGGCAAAGCAAAGTCATTCGTCCACACACACAGGAGTCCTGTGGGATTTCCTGTAAGAGGGAGCGAAACTCCTCTAATTAATAAAATAACTAGCGTCATAGAGCTCCAGAGCTCTTTGCAGTCTGGAGTACCGGATTACAATGTGGTTTCAAACAATAGGATGAAATGGAACAAATAATATTCTCTAGTTACATTGTGATTCATACATTGTATGTGTATGTTGTTGTGTTACTGTGCTGCTCTGGAAATATCAGCACCCTTTATACGTTAACCGACTTTGACTAAAAAAGTATCATGAGTAGCATAGGGGTACAAAATATCGAAGTAATATGGTGCCTATGACGTCCATAAGCTTCCGAATTCGTTCGCCTTACAAAACTGCACACAAAGTGTGACAATATTTATTTTTAATTATAATATAAGGGGGTAAACAGGCAGTCGGAACTATTTTCCTGACTACCCACGCAAATAGACATTACCAGGCAGTCGTTATAGATGCTTGCTTTGCCCTCCCTCCTCTTACCTTCATGGGTCACCGGATACTTACACACCGCAAGAAACACGACAGCACAGCTGACACTCTACGCAGGTCTCGTTTAAGCGAGAGGTACCTCCCCGGTCGTGCCTGCCTAATTCGGCTACATGCAAGCAGCGTGGCACTACCTCTTAAGCGTTATGTGATTCAGCCCCAAAAAAGTCAAAATAAGCAAAATCTAGTTGCCTACTGTCACTGGCAATTATATTAACAATAGAAGTAATGTCTTATTCTTGTTACAGGTAATGTCCGCTCTTCTGGCGTTTTTTTATTCGGTTCTTCGGCTCACGTCGCCATCTGTACTAAAACCCACCGCACATTCGCTGCTTTGAGCGTCGGCGATCGGCGATTTAGTCGGTTTAAAAGCTGAATGCAGTGAACAGATGCTCCCCAGCGCACACTTAAAACCAGCCGAACGCAGCGGCTTAGTCGCAATGATCGTCGACGCCGCGACTCTGAGAGTCGCTAAATCGCCGATCTTAGATGCTATAAGTCGCGTGTGTGTTGACGCCCTAATAGGTACTTAACTTCGGAGCCGTGGTAAGGTAAGGACTTGTGCGACGGATAATAGATAACGAACAATTTAATATGTCTTATGAATTAAGGAAATTGTATATATTTAAGATTTTTATTATAGAAATAAATATAATACATAGATAAACATCCATGACTTAAGCAACGTTTCAATCGAATTAGCCCGGGTTTGCTGCGCAAATGTTGCCACGGCGTATTTGATTGTAATTACGTGTGGTGCTTTGTTGAGGGGAATTAGTGTGTGGCCGTTGGGCCGCCACGACCGGGTTCTGCTCACATGAAACCGCCATTAAAAGTGAAGGTTAATGAGTAGCCCGAGGCCCAGTGTGGAAATGGGGCAAAGTAGGGCAACCAATCTGCATATGCAGATGTTGATGCATGTCTATAGTCACTCAATTACTCCGAATTTTTCATACCATACAGATTCAAAAAAAAAGAAGAACTAAAAATTGAAAATCTACTCTACAGTCGGTGTACCTACTAATGGATAATTCATAGTGATAACATCCTAGAAAATAGTTAAGGTTTTCATTGGGCGCATCGGGCCCATACGGAGTGGGAGAGAGATAGATGCATCACAAGTCAAATTCGTAGGCCAATCGTCGCTCTATATCGCTCGTTCTGCATGCGCTTGAGCGTGGAACGTGACAAGAGTCATACTTTTTCGTGCGTGCAGCCGGCGTTCAACAATTTATGTTATCACGTCAAAAGACAAATAAAGCATGGTAACGATGACAATGAAATACCTCACGCCATGAGTAATATTAACTCTTGGCTTAATTCCCGTAATTGACAGGATTCATAAGGTGAAATATAAACCTTCTGTAATCTGATTTAATAAGGGATACAGCTGTCACAAATACGAAACACGGAAATACATTAATGGTCGTATATTTGAAAATACCCCACGTTAGATTTAATTTGGTTTTTGTGACTCGCGTTAATTTATGAAAAAAATGTGTGTGACCACACAACTGAAGTAAAATTTAATTATTGATTTAATACACAAATTCATTACCATAGTTACAATGATAAAACATGTCATAATATTTATTTTTTATATAAAAAAAGTTTCACTTATTCGAATTTGAATGACAACTTCCGTTGCTCGCCTGATCGACACATTTTTGTAACGCTTTCACCAGCTAGTCATCCGATAAGAAAGGATTTTTAGAAATTCAACCCCTAAGGGGATGAAATACAGTGTTGAAGTTTATATGGATTTCTTAGAAATTAAACGCGGGTGAAACCGCATGGCAGCTAGTAGAATATAGAAAGCGACCACAAGTTGATAAATCGGATTGATAAAGTCAATTGTCTAAATACAAAACTTATGATGCCCTGAACCTGTAACCTTTATGTTAAAGGGCACAGCAATGGTATTTATTGATTTCGCGCCCAAGAAATGTTTGTTATTTAGGTTTTGTTAAGGTCAAACTTGTTTCTAGGTTGAGAAACTACCGTAGAAATAATATAGATTAAATTGTGACTGTTGTTTTGTCACTAGTATTATGAAATATTCTTCGTCTTTTATACCGAACGTACAGGGGATATGGCCCATCTTTAACCCTTCATCTCACGCGCGCCGGTACGGTGCCTATTTTAATTTTTTTATCCACGAACCAGATTTTTTTTATAGTTGGGGACAAACGAGCAGTCGGAGCCATTTTCAGGACTACCGACGCTCATAGACATGCACATAGAATTTATACAGATGCGTTGCCCTCCTTCCTCCTCCCACCTCCAGGGTAATTTTTTGGTTACTGGCCAAATTTTCAGGTTTGATTCAGAATCATGAATTATGAAATAAAAAATATTAAAAAAATAATTAGATACAATTACTTTGTCCCATGTTATAAAACATATTTCTTGGTCACCACGTGCATCACATTCGCGATCGCGACTCACGGTAAGCCGACGTCACTGACCTTGAAGTCGATACATTTCGTGTAAGAACAACGTTGAATGTATTTATAAGGACCTTTTCAAATCAACTTTTATTTAACAAAATATTATAATTAGACGATAAAATTTAAAACACACCCTTGGAGTGATGTTTACTTCCTTATATTAAAATTTGGTCGGTGACCAAAAAATAACCCTGTATATGTCGAACTCTGTACGAATGTATAAATGTGATAAAGGTTACATAAATACTTCGATTAAAATAGTACGCGATTGAGTCCCGTTTACAGTATATAAATATGTATAAATGTGTCCTTTCTGCCGTTCTTTTAACCCAACCGTAATAATTTAATGGATTTATAAAATTGCATTAAGCTCCAAAATGTCGAAATTGCAGATGCGGCATAGTTCATTAGCTCCATCAAAAATTCCCTTTTGTATGCGGATGAGTTATGAATATATAAATTATTAGATTCAACTGTAGTTGTGGCTGCACGGTAAATATTACGGTTCAACATATCGACGTTTTTTTATAGTATAGGTAAGGGGCAAACGAGCAGTCTGAACCAATTTCATGACTACCGACGACAATAGACATCCCCATACAGGTGATGCACATCATACATGCGTTTCCCTCCCTCCTACCACGTCCATGGGCCGTTTCGGCTTCTTTACAACAGACATGGTCGTGGGAGAGCGCATGAGTCATGATGGAAATGACATGGTTTTTTTTTTCGGCGCCATGCAGATGCGTTGCAGTCCTTCCTCCTTCCACCTGCGTGGGCCACCGGCTACTTGCACACCGAACGAAACGCACAACTGTTAATCGCCCGACTGTTAATCGCCGTAAATTTGCCCCGATCTCGTGTAAGCGAGAGGTACCTCCCTGGTCATGCCGGCCCAATTCGGCTGCATGCATGCTTGCAGCGTGTCACTACCTCTTACTAATGTTTTGTTAATTCGATCTCGATATTTCGGCCTGAGTTATGACACGAGACACGACACGACGACGACACACGCGACTTTTAGACGCGATGACCGGCGACTTTGCGACTTCATCAATGTAGACGCACGATTTAGCGACTCTTTGCGACCGGTCGCAGTAGAGTCGTGTGACTGCCTCGATGTAGTATCGCGATCTCGCGACTGCATTAGGTGTTGATATTAGCGACTAAATCGCGGAGTCTAGCATGTGTGCGCTCCCCGCTTCTATGCACTGCATTCAGCTTCTAAAAAGCGTTTAAATCGCCTGTCGCCCCGTCTAAAAGTCTCGTGTGTGATGTGGCCCTAATTTAAAAAAAATACGGACGCAAGCGAATCCACAGGGCGCGGTGTACCTTACTGAACCGAGAAATATTGATGAGTGATGGTGAATGATATTTTTTGTTATATCAAATATGTCGACATTTCAATATCAATCTTCATTCAATCGAATTATACTTCACAAGTACCCACTTAGCCGTTCCACGTTCACGCTTGGGTTTAAATGGTATTACCGGTTTTTTTCACCAACAACCATTAACGGTGCGACATTTAACAACGTTATAATGAAACCGGTAATTGAATACGAAGCCTTACTGTGACCTCAATATACAGCGATAGGCGCGGCGTTTGGGCGGGAAATCTATACCGAAGCTATAACAAGGGTTTTGGAATGATTTTAATTTGGATTTTTGAAGTAAAACTTCTATACGCGCGCTTAACTTGGGGAGTAGCTGGCGAGAGCGTTACAAAAGCACACATAGGACGAGGCTAAAGGCGTATTCTGGCTCAGACACCCGTCCGAGACGGAACGCTCGCTCTTGTAGCAGGCATACGCGTCCGTACGTCAAGCTATTAACAAAGGCTATTGTCTTTTTCAAGACGATATTCTTTTGTTAATAGTCTCTGTTTCTATCGCGAGTGGAAGTGTCGAAGAATTCAAAATTCAAATTCGATTTATTTGAAACTTTTTTGTATTTAAGAAATTAATATCATATGACATGTTATGTCATTGCAACTACGGTAATGAAAATCAATAATTAAGTTTTACTTCAGTTGTTTGGTCTAAAGCACACACTTCTTTTTAATAAGCGGTCGGAGCCATTTCCATGACTACCGACGCCCATAGACAGCTGAATGCAGTTAACAAAGATTTCTTCTACTCCCTCCTCCTTACATCTACACGGGCCCTTCAAGCTGGTGTGTAACAAACCCTGTCGTGTTTAATGGTGTATTTGGAGGATAGAATGACAGTCAGCAATGTGGATATCGCCGTCTAAAGTCTTGCATCGCTAGACGATCTAGTTTCTTGAAAACAACATCTTATTCAGTTTAAGATCAACACCCAATAGGCCATTACCAATCCATTCATCTTTTAGATTATCACTATATTTATTGTGATTCGCAAGTCTATGCCAGGCTTAATCGTTACGCTAAATCACACTTTTTGCACTAAAAATTATGTTATTCGGTTTAAGATCAACACCTAATAGGCCATTGGAATCTGTTACACTATCGCTGGGTTAAAGGTCAACGCATTACTAACCTATTGTGATATGGACGGCATCTGGCACAGATCTCGGCCGCGGCCTTTCTTCGTCGCTAGATATCTAGACGCAGTTATAGTACTGTTACGTGTGTGTGCGTAGTTTGAACATACGTCGTACAGTTGAAGAGTACTATACTATTCCATATGTGCGTGTTGAGGAGGAGGAAGGGGGACAAGGGTATAGTCTGTGCGGATGTCTATGTGCCCTCATAAAAAACATAGTTGAAGTTAGGCGCATATTAGTTAGAAGTAATGTCACGGTGCATTGTATACCGGCGTGAAGTGTCAGTTACAATCCCGCATTTCGTGTGGTGTTTAAGTGTCTGATAGCACATGGAGGAGAGAGGAGGACGGAGGGAATTATTAGGCAGCGGGCAAACAAAAGCACGCTTCTACTTTCATACCAAGTGCATAAAAATTAAAAACTGTCCGACCCCTCGACTCTCTAGAACCAAAAAATCTAGTAAAATCAAAATGATTTTACTCTAGTAAAATCAAAATGATTTTACTCTAGTAAAATCAAAATGATTTTACTCTAGTATAATCAAAATGATTTTACTCTAGTATAATCAAAATGATTTTACTCTAGTATAATCAAAATGATTTTACTCTAGTATAATCAAAATGATTTTAC
>LUGF01013013.1:0-11441 GCA_001625245.1 Calycopis cecrops
AAAAGGTACTTTCTAATGAACCGTGCCTCCCGCTGTCACTGGATTGCTTGACCAAACTCGGTCTAAGGGCGACTCCACACATGCTACTATAACATCGGCGATTGGCGATTTTGCGACTATATCTATTTATTTATTTAAATGGAAAACGATACAGAAACAATAACATGTTAAATATTATACAATATGAGTTACTATTCTATAATTAATAAATTGTTTCCTTGGAGTCTCACTGAGAACATACAATTCTTTTTTAAAATTTTGAAATGAGAGCAATGCAACTTAATTTAATTAATATTATCTACATGTATAATTTCTTTATGTTATTTTTATAGACATGTCGGGAGCACGAAAACATATCGATTTCATTAAAGTAACAATTATTTTGGACACACATTCTGTGAAGTGGCGCACGTAAGCCAATATTTGTCCTAGTCTTTTCTATGTGGAAGAGATTTCTGCATCACGATTTAGCGACTATCTGCGTCCTGTCACGGTGTCGGAATCGCGCGGTTTAGAGACTGCTCCGATGCTCGATACGTAACACTCGCAGTCTTTGCGACTAAATCGCCGCGTTCGGCGTTTTCAAGTGTGCGCTAAAGAGCGTCTGGTCGCTTCATTCAGCTTTTAGAATGACAGCACACATGCTACTTTTAGCATCGGGGATCAGTAATTTTGCGACTGCATCAATGCATCACGATTTAGCGATCCTATGCATCCAGTCACGGTGCCGGAGCGACCACTTCGATGCTCGATGCGCAATGCTCGTTAGTCGCTTTGCGATTAAATCGCCGCGTTTGGCGTTTTTAAGTGCGCGCGTTTTAGGGGAGCGTCTGTTCGCTGCGTTCAGCTTCAAAAAAGCCGATCGCCGCAGCGTGTGTGCGGTCTAATATTATTGAGAGTCCGTTAAGTTATGATATCGTTATTGGGGATATTAACTTGTGTTTTCAGGTCAATTACTTTGTGACCTCTGTGGATTGGACACGCTTTTGTTGTACAAATTAAAAGTTACGTTTGTGCTGGTGCAATCTGTTGGTTCATGATTAATTTTTGTTTCGACTGTAGCTGCATCTTGTTCAATTAAATAAGTTATTTGTAATGTAACCAGCCGACCCATGCCCGCTTCGATGATGTCACTTCCTCAGTCATGTAGCTTTGTATTAGTGAAAGAATGGTTAACATCGGTCGAGTAGTTTTGGAGCCTATTTAGAATAGAACAGAATAGAATATAAATAATGTTCTTCAATGCTTTAAATTATATTGAAGAATACTTGAAACACATAACAAGAAAACTAAAACAGAGAAAAAAGAAGCAATTTGAGAAAAAATAAACAATTTGAGTACTTACATGTTGCATTGATACAAACAAATATAAAAGATTGTTCTTTTCTTTAATGACAACATAGAAAATTTATTGTTAATATTAAACTGTTTTTTTTCCTTAATGTGGCTGCAAAACACAAACTAATTACTGTTTTTTTTTCTGGATGATCCCGCAAATTTTGATAAAATTAAATAAAAATCCGCAAGGCCAATTCCATCCATCCATATTAATATTATAACTGCGAAAGTGTGTTTGTTTGTTTCTTTGTCCTTCTTTGACATCAAATCGGATCAACGCATCGATGTTTTTTTTTTTTTTTTTTTTTTAGATAGAAATTACGCTAAGGACTGAGGGTCAGTGCAGCTTCATCGATATGAGAGGTGAACTCACCTGGAGCGTCGAACCTCTGTACTTGTGGTCGATAGGGGGACAGACCCCCCCTTCTTTCCCAGACTAATGGGAGAAGGCAAACCGGACTTATTGCGATTAATAGGTTGTACTATTATTATCTGGCCGAGGACAACGGGTGTCCTCAACTCCCCACCTTTAACGGAGGGGAGCAGCTCGCGCGCGGCAGCTAAAAAGTGGCCGACACGGGTCATGAGCTTGAGGAGCTCAGTGAGCTATCTTGACTGGGTGCATCGATGTGATATTTGAATATGTATGGAGATAGTTGAAGGACTGAAAAGTGACATCGGCTCCGTTTTATCGCGAAAAACCACGCGGGCGAAGCCGAGAGTAACAGCTACTTCTGCTATTACAAAATATGTAAATTTGTTAATTGTATTGTGCAAATAAATACGTTCTGTCTTCTTGCAGTGCATCAGCAACTGCTGGAGAAGCTGGTGTGTATCGAGCACCAGGAGTGCGGGCCGTGCCTAGCTGCGGCCGCGCACTGCCGCTGGTGCGCGGACCCTTACTTCAGCTCGGCCGTGCCCAGGTGTAATGACGACGAGAGGTATGTCGGTTCAACACATTGCGCTATTACAGTACCTTTTTATTATTTACGTGGGGGAAAGTTTTCACGGCACCGTTTGCTGATTCAGAGGGACGGGTGGAGGATCCTCCGGTTGAGCTGCTTTTAGTCTGGCCTCTCCCCCCAAGGTCCATTGCTCCAGGTCTTATCAAGGAAAAAATATTTTTAAGACTTTCATTTTGTAATTAGCGGTTTACACTCCCGTGCCGCGAAGAGCACGTTTACCTGCTCCTATTTTTAGGGTTCCGTACCCAAAGGGTAAAAACGGGAGCCATTACTAAGGCTCCGATGTCCGTCCGTCTGTCACCAGGATGTATCTCATGAACTACGATAGTTAGACAGTTGAAATTTTCACAGATGGTGTATTTCTGTTGCCGCTATAACAATAATACTAAAAAAATTAATAATATGAATATTTAATGGGGGCACCCATACAATGAACGTGATTTTTTTGCTCGTTTTTGCTTGATGTTGACAACGGCAACAGGTAGACACTCGAAATATTCACAGAATATTAAGTTATACATATATTGTCTTTAAAAACATTAATTAAATTATAATAAAACAAATATGTAATGGGGGCTCCCATACAAAAGATAAGCTCCCGTTTTCGTAGATAATGGTACGAAACCCTTCGTGCGCGAGTCCGACTCGCACTTGACCGATTTCTTGTATTATAAGGGGCAAATGAGTAATGAGCCGTCAGAGCCATTTTCATGACTACCGACGCTCATAGACATCCGCATAGAGCTTATGCAGATGCGCTGCCCTCCTATCTCTCCCCCACCTCCAGCTGTATTAAATACATTATAAGAAAGCTCTCCAATACATTTTATAATTTTCGACACACTTTTCATTAAATTACTCGGTAATTGGTAAGCGGGCTAAACCTAAAACGGATAAAAAAATTAAAAAAAACCACAGGAAAAAAAAATAAAAATCTCACAAAATTCCACGTGCTTTAGCGTGATGACTGTTGTGCACCGTGCACTCTACAATTTTGTACACAGATAGACGATCTTAGTGAAGACCGCTAGCATGCACGTGCACGATCGTGACGGGCCGCAAGCCGGTTCCGAGCCCTTTGCCCTCCGGTAAAAGTATAGCAAAACGTGGAATGTGAACTATTTGTTTGTACAGGGCCGGAGTAAGGCTATCACACTTTGCTGATAGATTCGGGGCACTCCACTGCAGCGGCCGAATGCTCTCGTAGTGGTTTTTAGTCGGTAGGGGCCCCGTGCCGAGTCCGACACACCCTTCCGGCTCACCCAGGGCCGGTTGGGCGGGGCCTAATTTTCCTCGCAAAAAAATAAAAAGAAAAGCTATCACACTTGTAGTAAATAGTATTCAGGGGCCCTTGATTGTAGGTATATAATTTTAAGTATTAAGGCCACTTAGATTGATATAGTTTCAGCACCGTCCATACATGACCATAGACATGCTTGTGATGCAGCCATGTCACATATGTCGGTTTCAAACCCTTTGCCCTCCGGTAAAAGTATAGTAAAACATAGAATGTGAAGTATTTGTTTGTGCAGAGCAGGATTGAGCTAGCACGCATTGAGTAAATTCTATGCAGGGGACCTTGATTTAGTATATTTAATGTGAGTGTGGTTGACTCTGTACGCCAAGTAGATTTTGACTCATAATTGGATTGCTTTTGCTTGGTTAATTTGGCACCATGGCGTATTTAGGTAAGCTAGAGTGCTGTAGTGAAGTCCCTTATGGGGCCCTTCATTTAATATTATTTTGAGTATTAAGGCACGTAAATTGCTATAAGCCCTGGCGGCCTTTTAAACTGTGTTTAGATTAGGGCCCATTTAAATATAGGGCCCCTATCATTTGCTGCAAAGTAGCAAATGATAGGGGCTTAACCCAGCCCTGTGTTAGTGGATCTACTCGCAGAGACTTGTTCCCACAGCCAGCGAGATGAAGACATGATGCCTCGCGACATGACGTTTAATAAGATAAGCCTACTAATGGTGCTCAGATTATTTTGATTTATGAAAAGGCTTTGAGGCATTAGTGGACTCTTTTTGACCACAAGTGGGTTCGAGAGGCAGCTGTCGCAACTTAAGGTCATTATATATGTCACATTACTTGGTAGTGCTCTGCTATATTGGAGTGTAATTGTTTTTTTTTTATGATATAGGAGGCAAACGAGCAGCCAGTGCCATTTTCATGACTACCGACGCCCACAAACATCTGCATAGAGGCTATGCAGATGCACTGCCCTCCTTACTCCTCCCGCCTCCATGTGCCACCGGCTACTTACACACCGCACAAAACGCGACAGCACAGCTGTCACTTTACGCCAGTCTCGTGTAAGCGAGAGGTTCCTCCCCGGTCGTGCCGGCCCAATTCGACTGCATGCAAGCACGCAGTGTGGCACTACCTCTTACCAGACCTTGGTATTTTAGAATTTATCTTGAAAATGCCATAAAAATAAATCGATATCTAGGAGAGGTGATGTATTCTTACCGATAAGCATTTAATCGATTATAATCGATTAAGCGACATTGCCATGCTGCATTGCGGTGGAATTGCGCCGGCGTGACTGGCAAGTGCCTCTCGTTAACATGATAACGGCTGTGCTGTCGCCTTGGAGGCATGTGAGTTTCTGATGGCCCTTTGAAGGGAAGGCATAAGCAAGGGATCGCGTTAGCATGTCTTACATGTGGATGTTGATGCCAGTCGGTTATCACCACAAGGATTGTGTGCACATGTGCACAGCGCACGTAAAACTGTGCTGTCGATTTTAAGCGATATAAAAAGTATAGTTTAGATGGACAGGTTACTATAAGTTCTATATACCTAACACCCAAACTATCTTAGTTTACGCCTTTACCTTTTACTATAAGTATTGACTTATCTCTCTAAAAATACATAAGTACTTTATGGGATTTGCGATGAAAAACAATTAAACATAACATTATAACTTATAAGTAATACACTGTTCTTTTATGTAAATTAGTTGTAATACGTACCTAACAAAGCATTGTTAACAGTATTCGATTATTAAACAAAATAAACAATATTATAATACTATTTATTTGTTTTTGTGGGATTTCTTAAGCTCTTCCTACCATTAGACTTGAGATGTTTATGAATGTGTTTGCCATATTTGAAAACTTTAGAATGTTGTAATTTACGGTGATAAAAACTAAGGCCCCGGATCGATGGACGAACAAGCTTTAAAGCTCAGTAAAGCTCACCAGTGGATCATAACAACTCTTTCTACCGTGTATCGTAGTTAGCCCATATCTAATATATAAGTGCCAATATTAAATCTGTAACTATCAATATTAACATAGCCACAAGTAGAGATTTTTAAAACTTGGGAGTCGGTAGAAAATTCTAGCGGTATACCTAAGTACCTACAGCAATAACTTTATATCTTTATACTATGGGATGTGTGTAAAAAATCATAAGTTTTAGATAATGTGTGAAAACTTTACGATCATCTCGAACTCCTTCAATGACTACTGGAAACACTAAAAGTAATAAATAAAACAAACAATAAAAGTAAGGCCTGCTGGCCATACATTTTTTTACACACATACCACTTATAGATATAAACTTATTGCTGTGCCTATACCACCGAGATTTTCTACCGACGCGCGACCCCAAGTTTAAATCTCAAGAGTCAAGTGGCTACTTTTTTACAATCTATATTCTATATTGATAGTTTAAGTAACGGTCCACTGTTGAACTGACTAATAAACTTTAAAGCTTGTTGACACAAATTATATTTTTCTCACAAATTATGTTCTATTGAACAATAGAGTTATAACTCTATACATCGTATTAGGCACGTTTCCTATAGATTGCATAATTATGTGCATAATTTAATAAATATGAATGAATGAATGAATGAATTATTCTTTATTGTGTACACAAATACATAAACAGACAATCTTATAAGGTATGCTTAGTTCAGATTATGTACACAAAAGGCGACCTTATTGCTTAGGTAGCAATATCTTCCAGGTAACCTTTTGTCATTCGATAGAATACAAGAATTTCCTTAGAGGATAGTACAACAAATATGTAGAGTAGAAATTTGTATTGCAGTAATTCATATGAAATATTAAGTGGTCGTAAGTTACTGCTCAACGACGACCTCCCGGGGCCATAACAAGTGTCACATAGGTGGTCAATGGATTGAATAGTTAAGGTATATAATATATACAGGCTGACAGATGAGTCATTTTCATCATTACAGTAGGGTTCAGTACACGATTCTCATTCAGATTATGTAATAAAATAAATATATTTTTTTCCAAAACAACCTACAAATTACTGATTTTGTTATCTACGTAAATCAACCGACTAAAGTATTTAATGATGAAAATGTCTCATCAGTCAGAATGTACATTGAGTCAATCCTTATTTATAATATTATGTATGTTTGTTTATTGTTTCTCTGGAATTACATTGTTTAATTTACGTACAATGTTGAGATATTCTCGTCATAAAATGCGTCAGTATTGTATATTTAACTATGCTGTGTCCCGCTGGTTCACTTGCGTAATAATCCAGAGGGACCTATTATTTTTTCAATTATTATTTAAAATTTTAACAAATATCGCTGCCGAGATTTGCCAAAGTCAACCAAATTGGATCCGCATTTTTTCCGTAAAACATTATTTTACTCGTCATGTTTTTTCATACCCATTACCGGAAATATTATTTCTTCATGACTTAACTCTAAAAGCTAAAAGCAGTCCTAAAAAGTAAAAGCTAAAAGACGGCCGTGTCGTCCCACTGGGACGGGGGAATGAGGGAAACAGGGGATAGAGTGCATTTGTGTCCGCGCACACACTTGTGCACCGTACAATGTCCTGTGTTGGCTTGTGGACTGTCGTTAGAGATGGATTTAGACACACACTTAGGTACCTATTTATAAATATTTTGTGTTACGTTGTACGGGCTATCTCCAAAACTACTGGACTGATTAATAAAATGAACATATAAACATACATACATTTTACTTCGAATAATGAGTGCGATATTATATATTATATAATTTTTACAAGGTACCGTTTCTTTTATAGAAACCAGGAATCATAAAACATTATTATAAAATTCGAGAAGAGTAAATTATCTTCACATTACAGTAGATAGTGAAACTTAGGTTTGTACTAATTATAACGGGTAGTATTTAAACTAGTGACTGTAAATAAAAATTTGAGGTGTCAAAAATAATGAATTTAGCGTACAGAATGACTAAGTGAGTGTGTAGAGCGACTGACTGCGAGCGACGAGAAATCAATAAAACAGCAACTTACAAACATCAATTTGAGCTACTTAAAAGACAAAATGAAAAGACAGAAAGAAACTTCATAATATTTGAGTGACAACATTACGTCCTGCATTTTTATATATATATATATACTGAGCTGCATTTTATCTCTATCTGGCATTTGTGGTCATGAAAATGGTTTTGACAGCTCGTTTGCCCCCTTACATTATAAAAGTAACTAGTTCAAACACGCTTTAGACGCTTTGCAGCAGAAACTTCTGACTTGGTAAATATAAACCGCGATAAAATCTTTTAAAGTAGTTTTATTGTAATTAGTAGTAATATTTGCGTAAACTATATCACTACGTGATATCTTTATTGTCACAGCAACGCGTGTCCAGTATTTGTATGTACCTCCCAAATGTGTTTTACAGCCTGGTGGGAAACGGCTGCAGCCAGGAGATGATCCAGAGGCCGGAGAAGCCCGTGTGGCAGGTGACGGAGAACGTGTCCCTGCAGGACGTGCAGCCGGACCGGCTGGTGGCCGTGCAGGTGCAGCCGCAGAGGATCAAGTTGTCGCTAAAGCCGCGTAAACATACAAATAATAATTTTTAATTTATATTAAAATTAATATTTAATACTTGACGTATAATGCAGGTTTTGCAGTTCATAACTGAAGTTGTGTTTTGTTAGTCCATCAATCGAGTCTTCCTCGTGTAATGGAATAACAAAAACTGAAATAATCGATCAAGTTGATAGGCTATTCTTAATAGTTTAAGGGGGCAAACGAGCAGACGGGGCCACTTTCATAACTAACGATGCCCATAGACATCTACTTAGAGGTTATACAAGGTTGATAAAAAGAAATGAAACCACATATTTAGTGTATAATTTCCAGGCTACACACCAAAAATTAGATCAATCAGAGCAATAGTTTAGCCCCAAGAATATTTTAAAGGTTTTTCTCACTTCGTACACGTTGTACTGTCAGCTGTTAGCGAGTATGGGCCGGCCGGGGTCATTCACCCCGTACGATGTTGCCGTTCGCTGTACGGGCTGGTACAAAGCATGATTACATTTTTCGCTATTTAAGTTGTTTAAATAAAGTATTTTCGTTTGCTTGTCGTAAACTTTTTTTAATACTTTCAGATTAACTGTAGGCACTTATAATATCACATAAGTATATTTTTTTTAATTTAACGCCTCTCTCTTTTATCAACCTTGTATAAATTGTGTTGCGTCCCTCCATAGTTCACCGGCTACTACAAACCACATGAAATACGACATAATGACTGTCACTATACACTGATATCGTGTAATTAGGTACCTCTTGTACCTCTCCGATCATGCCAATTGGTAGAATAAGTTCCTGAGATTAGAACAAACTAAAAACCAAAAATATTCAGATTAATATAGCTTCACTCGCGTTGATTTTCGCGATAAAAAGGAGCCGATGGCACTCTTCAGTGTTCAACTATCTCCTTGCTAAATATCACATCGATCCGTAGATCCGATTTGAAGTGAAAGAAAGACAAACAAACACACCTTCGGGTTTAAAATTTTAATTTTTTTTAATTAGTATGGATTTTTTTACATTTATAGGCGAAACAAAGAAGATAAAGTTCTCGTACCGGCCTGCAAGGAACTACCCCCTCGACCTGTACTACCTGATGGACCTGACTTGGTCCATGAAGGACGACAAGGAGACGCTTGTTTCATTGCGGGACGATCTGCCGTCGATGTTGAAAAACCTTACGGACAATTTTAGGTAAGTTTTTTTTTTATGGTACAGGAGGGCAAACGAGCAGTCGGAGCCATTTTCATGACTACCGACGCCCACAAACATCCGCATAGAGGCTATACAGATTCGCTGTCCTCCTTTCTCCTCCCACCTCCATGGGCCACCGGCTAGCTGTCACTTTACGCCGGTCTCGTGTAAGCGAGAGGTATCTCCCCGGTCGTGCAGGCCCAATTCGATTGCAAGCATGCAGTGTGACACTACCTCATAGCATAGTTTAGCAAAGTTGTTATATTATTTTTTTGTTGTGTGTGTGAAGTGACAGGTATGTGAGAGGTATGTGAGAGGTACCATCCCAGTATTTAAAAATTTCAATTGTCCATTTGTCCATCCAATCATAGTTCTTGAGATACGGCTTAGTGATAGATGGCCAGACGAACAGCGAAGACTTATATTATATACATATATGTATATTAGACGATTTTGCCTTTTACGTACGAAAAATCAAAACTTTTACTTTAAAAATTAAATTTTATTCTAGACTAGGCTTCGGCAGCTTCGCAGAGAAACCCATTATGCCGTTCATCAGCACGGACCGGCGGCGGCTGGCCAACCCCTGCACCGTGGAGGAGGAGGCCTGCGAGTCCACGTACAGCTACAAGCACCACCTGTCGCTGACTAATGAGGTGGGGCTTAGTTTACAACGTACCTTCCAAAATTACAGAGGTCGAAAGTTTTCGTCGGCTTCGAATAATTTAGTGTAAAATTATTTGTGAGCATCAAGTAGCCCCGTCTAAAGGCAGGGTGGGGCTCGTCTCAGGGCGCTCGAACACATATCTATTAAGCCTCAAATCCTTAGGTTAAGGTCACTAGAAACACACAAACCACATAAAAAGCTGTCGAGTGAGCACGATGCTTCGAAGTTAATGAACGACAGTGCTTATTGTGGTTACTTTTCGGATTTTAACACGATAAGACACTCATTAAAGGTTCTAGTCAATACATATTATATCTTTGCTCGACGTTTCGACTGAGTTACACCAGCCGTGGTCCCGACCAGTCGCCTCGGCAATATAATATGTTTGGTAATAAATGTTTTGGTAAAGGTATTATATGTTTTTACTAGCAGCGCCACACGGTTTTACCCGTTTAACCCGCGTACACAAGCGTTATGGTATATACCATATAGCCTTCCTCGCTAAATGGAGTAACTAACACTGAAAGAATTTTTCAATTTGGACCAGTAGTCCCAGAGATTATTGCGTTCAAACAAACAAACTCTTCAGTTTTATATATTAGTATAGATTAGTACCATTAATAAGTGTCTTATCGTGTTAAAGTCCGTAAAGTAACCACAATATGTGTAACAAACGTGGAAGTCTCAAACAAGACAGTGCTAGTAATTCCACTGCTCGTTCGCGTCCCACGCAATTTTTTTCAAGTCTCATATTTTGTTTGCCTACTTGTCACCGAAGTCGGTTATTAGAACACATTCTTACTTTTAAAATAAAAAAAAACAAATCTCACGCTCGATATTAGCAGAAAGTGGGGGTTGAGCACGACATCACACCAAGTGGGTAGGCGTTTTTTTTTTATAGCATAGGAGGCAAACGAGCTGTTAGGTCACCTGATGTAAAGTAACACCAACGCCCATAGACATCCGTAACACCAGAGGTCTAACAGATGCGTTGCCGACCTTTGAGGAAAGAATAAGCAATAATAATAATAATAATAATAAGTGTCAAAATATTCATGTAATTCAAAACAAAAAACTCACGTAATTCGTGGACAACCCCTAAGAATACAATCGTTCCAGGTGCAACAGTTTATAGAGAGTGTGAACAGCAGTTCCGTCACCGCCAACCTGGACAACGCGGAAGCGCAGCTGGACGCCCTGGTGCAGGCCATCACCTGCGGCCGCCAGGTGGGCTGGTCGCCGCACAGCAGGAAGATCGTGATACTGCTGTCCGACGGACTGCTGCATACGGCTGGCGATGGGAAACTAGGTAATAGTACAGGCCATCACCTGCGGCTGGCGATGGCAACTAGGTAATAGTACAGGCCATCGCCTGCGGCTGGCGATGGGAAACTAAGTAATAGTACAGGCCATCACCTGCGGCTGGCGATGGAAACTAGGTAAATAGTACAGGCCATCATCTGC
>LUGF01013013.1:28002-43928 GCA_001625245.1 Calycopis cecrops
AAAAAAAATACATGCATATTCCCTATTGTTAACTCTTTAAATCTTTAATTAGTCACATAGCTATACATATACAGTATGTGCGTGTGAAAATGAAAATCTGCATTGAAAACCGATGAAAACCAAAAAACAATGATTTTTGCACGCGCAGAGACTAAATGAGTATTAGAATCATCCTAACCTCGGACCATTGAGCCAAATATTGCGCCACTGATATATTTCTAAAGTAATTATTAAATATACCTACACATAAGTATTTAATAAAAAAAATAACAAATCAAATATCTATGGTAACTTCCTTAACAATTAGTTATCACCGATAGAAGACGTAAGTTCTTTTCTTTGATTTTTTTAACAAAGATATGTTTTAATTGGGTCCCATGAGAATTTTCCTTTTTAAAAAGTGATCATAGACAATAATCAGATTCTAAAAATATAAACTGAGCATAGACAAGAATCTGATATTTACTCCTTATAGGAGGGTATACCTATATTACTAATGTATGTTAACATTTTATTCATGTTTATTACATAACTATTGAAACTTTTTGTCTTCCTGACACGTTAAATAATTAAAAAATACACTTTCAACCCCAATAACGATGTCGTCATCTAATAAAAAAATTATTTCCTTAAGTTGGTATTACATTATTGTGATTGTACTTACTTGTACTATAGGGACGCTTAATTTAAAAGAAGGTTATATTGTTTTGTCAAATGTCTACTATACCTTTATCTTAGTCTATATATTTTTCAGACAACACTCTCATCACAATGATTTACAACTTAGTTTCACATAAAAAAGAATATAAAATCAAACATTATTTTAAGTTGGTAGCTTTGGCTGCACTGACCTCAATACTATTGGATTGCTGATATTGTAGGCCGCCAATGAACATACATCAGGGCTACCGTTACATCCGATAGAAATGAAATAAGTAGGTATAGTTTAACATACATAACCGCTAACAATTATACAGCTTGTTTTCAAAGATGCCAATGTCCAAATTATTGATGAATGCATAATAGTGTTTAATTTAGTCCTTTCAGCAATATTTAGAGGCACTGACGCGTCTCTACTCTTACCGCGTATTTTTGACACGATACCTTATTTATCAGTTATCCATAGTATTGAGAGCAGTGATTCGCTGTTTTTACTGTTGATAATGGCCTCCACCAATTTCAATTTTGTATGACAACAGGCAGAGGCTTAAAGATTTGACAACCTTATTACAAAAAAGGCAATTTCACAGACTTACCCAATTAAGGGAATCTTTAACATTTTTCCGTCCCATGTTATTTAACCGTGTGTTTTCCCTTCTAAGGTAAGTTTTCCGACATAACCCACTGACTTATACAACTATGGAATAATCTATAATAAGTTGTGATTATTCTTGGAATATCAATTTATGATTCATTATAGCAGTTTTATATGCTAGAACATTATTACATTTAACTTTCATTTTCATCTTTACATTATCACAGAAACATTCACGTATATGCTTCAAGTCAACTCGAATGCTACTTCGGGATGCATTACACAGAAATATATCATAAATCCACACAAGATGTACTTTACATAGTCAGTAAACCATAGACAAGACATTTAAACCATAGAAAAGACACTTAAACCATAGAGAAAACGTTTACGCGTGGGCAAGTCTATGGTTACTCCCTCATACTTGAATGGCGATGGAGAATATAACCAAAATGGTGACTTAGATTCGGGAAGACCGGAGGAGGATTTTGGTTACGGGGGAGGGGGGATTGAGGTATTGGGTAGACTTAAGCTATCTACCCTCGCTCCCTGGAATCGCCACTGAGGAAGACATATGGTTGCATATGGTTTCCCGTAAGAAACCCCGGCCCCAACGCTTAGAAAGAGATGAAAACACGTACTATCTCTGTCTCTTTGCCGACACAAGCAATTCAGAGTTGTAAAAACTAAATACCTTTAGTTATTGATTTTACTTTTGTTCTTAATTGTCATGAGAGTTTTTAAGATAACTTTTATCTATAAATGTCATGAAAATTGAAAGGGTATCCCTTTCCAACCGATGGACCAGACTCCCATTTTCTATCCATAATACCTATAGATATGAATACAACACATATAAGGCAAGTGCATAGCCAACTATGCTAATATACATATAACATACATAATATAAAGGCACATTAAAGTTTGATACGTTGTACGTAAATATATTATTACAGGGATATACAATAGTAACACCTATACCACGTAATTTTATAAATGCTGTTGTGTTTTGAAACGTGAAGGGTATAATAAAGTTAACGTGAGGTAGGGGACATATTGTCGACTCGATTACTGTATTTGACATTAGACTTAATACCTAGATCATAAAAAGGCGTTATAATATTGTCGTATATTTTCGATGGCGCAGCTTTGACTAATTTTGACGTCGAAAGTAGCATCGGCCATTTTATTTCAATTTTTATATCCTTAAAGACAAAGAAGTTTAAGACATAAAATTAAACAATTTTATGACTGTCTTGTAAGGCTTCGCAAAGGCCAGCTTTCTTATATTTTACTACGCCATTACAGAACAATGATCTCAAATACTTACAGTAGAATTTAGAGAATTATATTTTCGAGTTGACGTCAAATTCATTTATAACCTCTTCACTAAAGCCTATTGACGTGGCGGTCGTAACCTTCATTGTGTAGTAACATGGGCCGCGAATCTTTTTGCATCTGTGGCTGTTTTGTTTCTTCCATGTCCTTGGTGCTAGGCATTGGTATGTGACTGGGCACTGCGTCGGGCACTATTCTTTGGATCGCCTCTGACGTCACTGCTGGTGGTAAAAGCCTGAAAATAAAAAAAAATACTTATAGACTCAATCTGGATTGGGCTGGACTAGAATTTATTTCGCTAGTTTTTTTTAGGATACGGCTAGGGTTAAACCGATGGTACCTACAAGTAATTTGTGATGTTTCTTAAAGTATTTTTTATAATTCTATTTGGAATAAAACTATTTTCATCTTATTTCATTAGTTTGATTTATTTCATAGTTTAGTGGTAAACCTGGTCATCTTCAGATGGTGAGATTCTGGGTCCAAGTCCCGGGTAGGGTCGAAATGTGTTATTTGGATTTTCAATAAATTATTGACACAGTTCGAAGCCGGGTAGTTGGCGGTGTCAAACTGTCGCGTAGTAACTGAGCCTGTTAGCCGTCGGTCCTGCGCGTGATTTCTCTCCGAATTTAACGGAATACCGCCGCAACGGAATAGGGGAATGAGTTGAAAGGGAAATTATGTATTTTTTCGTGCACTGTGTGCACACTTATGCAATGTAACATGTCCTGCGTAGCGGACTAGTCTCCAAGATTTTCGCCGTAGCCGAGTTTGGAATAAGATGACATTTTTATTAAATCATACATCTTTCGACACTGACGTAATATTTGGATTACCTACATGCACCATCGTCAGCATTATCTTTTACATTGTTATACAAGGTTGATAAAAGCGAGAGGCATTAAATGAATCCACATATTTAGTGAATAATTTCCATGCTACACAACTACAAACAGATCAATCGGAGCACTAGTTAGCCAGAGGATTTTTTAAAGGTTTTTCTCTCTTTTCACACGCGGTACTGTCAGCTGATAGTGTGTATGGACCGGCCGGGGTCATTCACACTGTACCCGGTTGCCGTTCGCTGTACGCGCCGGTACAAAGCATGATTACATTTTTTTCGCTATTTAACTTGTCTAAAAAAAGTATTTTCGTATACTTGTAAACCCGAGTAAATATATTCCAACTATATTTTTTTTTCGGGATGATATGTAATTTTTCAAGATATAAAAACTAAATCGGTGCCAAATGTTACCCAAATTATTTTTTGATTATTGTGTGAAATAATAAGGAAGGTATAAACTTTCCCCATTATAATATTAGTAGGAATAAGGTAGTAGGACACTGGCTATTTCATATTCATATATTAGTAATTCGTGATTTCGCACTTATTAGTAATATTAAGGCCGTACATTGCATGATTAGTCACGAAATATTTTAAAGGACACATTAGCATATCAGGATATTGACATATGTAAATAAAAGCAAGTGTACAAATAAATAAAATAAATGCTGGCCGAAAAAAATCAAATGTGACATTCGCGGACGTTCATTGACGCTTCAAAAACACGCAGCGAACACGTGGTCGGTACCGAGAGATTAATTTAAAAGGATGCCAAAGTGTAAAAAAATAAAAAAAAAAACTGTGATGTTATTTAAAAAAATCTTGAGCCACGAGGATGTGGTTGAACTGGTCTGTAGTGGCACAATCGATTTTTATGTATTTTCCTGTGTATACATTTCAATTGATCTATCAATATATGAGGTAGGTACATTTCATTCCGATACTTCTACGGGATCGAAACTTACGCAGAGCGCAGCTAAAAGACGAGCTATCTTTGTATATGCCTATATGTATAGTCTGAATCTCGGAAACAGCACGAAAATTAACGATTAAAAAAAAATTATATATGCAAGGGTATCAAGTGGGAAATTCGAAACCTGGAGACTTCGGTGTAACTGCAGATTTCTAAAAATTAATTATAATTGTTCTCTATTATTACCTATTACAGGGCCAAATGGAAGATATTCCAGCAACAACGCTTTCACTCGCGTAAATTTCGATCCCGTGGAAAAAAGAAAATCATCCCATGGCATCCCATAGGAACATTTTTCGGGATAAAGACTATCCTGTGTTAATCCAAGTTACTCTCTATCCCCCTTATTAATAAACATAGAATAACTCTATCCAACGAATAACGTAGTAATAAACTGACTACTGTCAAATTCCATAATAAAAACACATAAAAAGTATGGAATTTGACAGATGTCAGTTTATTACTAGGTTATTACTTGAATAAAGTTATTCTATGTTTATTAATAAGGGGGCATGTGTGTGCCAAATTCACGAAAATCAGTTCAGCAGTTTTTGCGTGAACAAACAAACATACAAATTTTCGCATTTATAATATTGGTAGGATACAGGTACAGCAATACGTTACCATTTAAAGGGCATGAGCCACCGGAAGTAGGCGGGCATGACGGCCAGCGACTCGTTGGTGCGGATGGCGTACACCACGCGGTCCGCCACCTCGTTGGAGCTGAGCGTCGGCACCAGTCTGGAACACAACTCGGTTTATTAGCAAGAGGTAATGCCATGCTGCACCGCAGCCGGGTCGGTGCGACTGGGGAGGCGGCTCTCAAACTATACCGCCGTAGAAGACTGCTGTGCTGACAGCTGTGCTGCCGGGTTTATTCCGATGCGTTACACAAGGTCGACGAGCAAGAAGGGCTACGCATCTGTGTAACCTCTATGCGGATGTCTATGGGCGCGCGCGACGGTAGTCATCAACCCCCTTATTAATAAACATAGAATAACTTTATCCAAGTACTAACCTAGTAATAAACTGACATCTGTCAAATTCCATACTTAAAATGCCCATAAAAAGTATGAAATTTGACAGATGTCAGTTTAATACTAGGTTAGTACTTGGATAAAGTTGTTCTATGTTTATTAATAAGGGGGCAAGAGTCTGCGAGTCTTTCCCCTATACTTTCTTTCTGCCCCAATAATTTAAAAAAATACGTCAGTTGATTTGCGACAGGAATTGTATTCTTGTAGCCACTGGAGGAAGTGGTGTAACATTAAGGTGGCTAGTCAGCAAAATGACTTTCCTTTTATATTCATGCTGTGTTGGGACCAGGGGTCAGGATGGGAACTTGATCCCCTTTCCATAGCACGGGTCCGACGTTGTAGTAGAAAGACAGCCAGACAGTCCTCAAGAAGTCTAGCCTGTTCGTCGAGGCCAGCCTGTCGCTGGAGGGATCCTGTTGCTTTCAGATCCGGGATCCTCCAATAAAAGAGGCTGAATCGGCCCGTCTAATGAATTTGCCAGAGGCCCTTGAAATAGTTAGAGTAGAGAGTTAGAGCCACTTACTAGTGGTCAAGGTCGTTCCAACAAACTTATCATTAGCCAAGTCAAGGTTCCAAATCCAAACTATTATTAAAGCCAGGCTCACGTGTCATTAAAAGAACATTAGCCGACGTCAAGGTCACATAAAATGAGGTTCGAGAACCCCAAGACCCCAATAAAATACTACATTGATCTCATACGTTCTACGGGTTGCCAATGGGAATTACTAAAATATGTCGAGAAAATTAAAAAAATAACGGGACTTTTCTATTATGGTCATGACAAAAAATATACCATTTCTTCCTGATATAGGTAAGTGTTGAATTTCAAAATTTTATTAAAAGGCAAAGGAATAATTGTGCTTTTACTCTATTTTTTTAATGTCTGTGTCGGGTTTTGGAATTGGGACATCACTCAAAATGTAAATAAAAAACAAACCCGGCGTTCCATTTTAAGACATTGGCGCCCTAGAAGTAGGCGAAATGGGCATTAGACGATGCCATGCCAGCTTTTCTTCATTATAGAGCAAATTACTTCACATCACTAATTAACACAATATTCTAACTAATTCACATAGTCGTTAGAGTCACTAGAAAGTCATGTGTCTCAGACGTGTGATGTGTGCTATAGACACTATATGTAAAAGCAATAAAAATTCCCAAAGTTAATGTCGCCAGGATTTCTAGACACAATAAAAGACTATCCATTATATTTCTCATTTATATGCGAATGTCTATAGTGTGTGTATATTCCAATATAAGGGCCACAACACAGATGCTACGTGCGCATCGGCGATCGGCGATTAGCGACTGAATCACGATGCAATCACCCTGCATTCAATCGTGGTAACGGAATCGCGCCTGTTAGCGACTGCTCCGATGGTAGAGATCGGCAATACTTGCTACGGCGCGCAAAATGCAAAAAAGCGACCAAATCGCCGCGTTTGGCGTTTCTAACGTAACAACTACAGCGGTGCAAATTGCGGCGCGGCGAGCGGCAAGATGAGCGGCAAAACAAAAGCTAGAAAATGTATGCGCCATGCCACAGCTAACAGCGCGGCGGTGCGAATTGCGGCGCGGCGAGCGGCGAGGGAACGCTCGAGCGGCGAGCTGCGGGGACGGGCGACGCGACGCGCGGTGGAAACAATAGAATGGAATTGCTCGTTTGCCCCCCTATACCATGAATATATATTTATAATTATTAAAAACAAATTAATATGTGATTAATAAATTGATTATGATAATTTAAATAAATACCTAACGATAAAAAAAAATAATACTTTTATTTATTTACATAGATTAAAATTAGAAACTTAATGATATCTTAAGCTGAGAACGCTCTTGTTTCACGGCATTATCGTGCCACTTTCGAATTTTTAATAGCCTAAATACGTCCACGTGGCATACCATCGCAAGACGCGCCGCCCGCCGCGCCGCGCCGCTCAACGCGCCGCAAGTCGGAACGCTGCAGCTGTGGCCGGGCCGTAAATGTGCGGGGGGAGCGTGTGGTTGCAGTACTTATACTTATCTATGGTGGTCGCTGCATCACAGTGGGACGGCCGCTAAATCGCCGATCGCCAATGCTAAAAGTAGCATGTGTGCTGTGGCTCTTACTAGACTATGCGAATGTCTATAGTGCGCGATATTTCCAATATAACGTGCTACAAGTCTATCAATTAGCATGTCATGAGTTTTTGCTGTCAATGTGTATTTTTACAGTTGACTTGGCACGTCATAAAAACGTTGGTTTTTAACATCCTGACATACTAATCTAGACGGTTGAGAACATATTTTCTGTCACCAATATGAAAGAGTTAGGAACGCTATGTAGTTGAAGTAAAAGTATTTTACTAAGATCGCAAGGCCAATAATGAAAGAAAGTTTCCTTAGAGTAGAGTAGTTTCTGTAAGAGGTAGTGCCACGCTGCATGCATGTGTAAGTAGCCGGTGGCCCATGTAGGGGGGAGGAGGATGGAGGGCAACGCATCTGTGTCTATAGTTAGTTCGTATTACCCCAGCAATAGCAAGCGTTAACCTTTACAGATTTTATTCATATTTTTCTCTACGAAATCAACTTTTCGCTTATTAGTATTTAAGTGCTAATTTAAGAAGTGTGCTTCTTTTTTGTGCATAAGATGTCGACGACCGTCTTTTTGATTTAACCTTCAAATATAATTTTGATATTTAATTTATATTGTTTTTTGTGAAAGTGGAAGTGGAAAAGGTTAGCCGAAGATCGAGGCCAGTGGAGTGCTAAGGGAGAACGTCCAACAGTGGACTGCAATATGCTGATGACGATGATTGTGTTTTGTTGAAGTTATGTTACATATTAAATATGGTAGGAAATTAATTATTACACTTAAGTATATTAGGAAGGCGATAATTATCGTTTAGGAATTGTTGTATTTTGTAGACGTAGTACGAGTCGTGTCAATGTTCGATATTGCCATAAATATCATAAATCTAATATATAAAATTCTCGTGTCATAGTTTTCGTTGCCATACTCCTCCGAAACGGCTGGACCGATTCTCATGAAATTTTGTGAGCATATTGAGTAGGTCTGAGAATCGGCCAACATCTATTTTTCATCCCGATATTCCCACGGGATCGAAAGTTACGCGGGTGAAACCGCGGGGCGCAGCTAGTAAATAATAATATTATTTCTTTATATCTCTATGGATATTGCCAAGCTAACACAAAACGACTCCAATATCATTATGAGTGTGATACCTATGTATAAGTTTTTTTAAAGATAAACTATAAAGCCATTTTCATGACTACCGATCCCCATAGACATCCGTATAGAGGTTATTCGTTTTTTTTTTTTTAGATAGAAACTATGCTGAGACAGAAGGTCAGTGCAGCTTCATCGATATGAGAAGCGAACTCGCTGGGGAACTCTAGCCTCTGTAATTGTGGTCGATAGGGGGACAGACCCCCCCTTCTTTCCCAGACTAATGGGAGAAGGCAAACCGGACTATTGCGACTAATAGGTTATACTTTTATTATCATGGCCGAGGACAGCGGGTGTCCTCCTCTCCCCACCTCTAACGGAGGGGAGCAGCTCACGCGCGGCAGCTAGAAAGTGGCCGACACGGGTCATGAGCTGGAAGAGCTCTATGAGCTATCATGACTGGAGGTTATTCGTGTACCACCAACTACTTACACACCGCACGAAACGCGACAGCCCAGCTGTAACTTCACGCCGGTATCGTGTGAGCGAGAGGTACCTCCCCGGTCGTTCCGGCTCAATTCGGCTGCATGCAAACAGCGTGGTACTACATCATACACGTTTGGAAGCGAGGTTGTAAAGCCATAAATGCTGATCATCAACGGTATGTGTAATGACGCAACGTATGCTTACACTTGTACGTTTAGAAACCGGTCGAGCCAAGACAGATCAACTCACCGCACCTGTTGGGTTCCGCAGTAATGACCAATATTGTTGACCACGAGATAATGTATCTTATCTGCCGCTTTCAATATTTAATCTATCCACGGATGTGCCTATTGGAGACAGAATTTTGACATATTTTTTATGGAGCTTATGTCAAAGTTCTACCTTCAGTAGGAAAATCCATGGAGTAGATAGAATATCGAAAACGGCCGTAAATCGATAGAAAGTTATCGATAAGATTATCTTGTTTATATAACGAATTACTTTTATTTATTTATTTAACTATTTATGTACACAAAAAATAAACATAAAAACACTCAATTACAGAAATGTTGGTACAAAGGACCTCCTTATCCCATTATGGAATTATTTCTTCCAGCAGTCCTGCTACATGAAATTGCATGATATATCTATTGCAATATTTATTTTTATAGTATTTTCAAGATAAATTCTCATTTTATGCGTTATCAGTTCAAGACTTATTTCAACAAAATATTGAATTGTTTCTATAGTAACTAAATATTTGTAAGAGTGATATGATAATTTTATTCATTTTTAAGTTGACTCTTCTTGAAGGGGATTTATTGTGTAGATATGTAATATCAATATTAATATTCATTACATTTATGGAATTTAAACAAGTATGCAATGCAGCTAAATCTTTGTGTATAAGAAATAAAATTATAAACTCGAAAAATAAAGTAAGGACAACTTGGAATATAATAAGTAGTGAAACTGGAAGAGTCAAAAATCGCTCTTCTGATTTTTGTCTTTGTATCAAAGATAAATTAGTTAAGTCTGACGAAGAAGTTGCGATGGTATTTGATAACTTTTTTGCGGATATTCCAATTTCAACTACTAAAAACTTGATATCCTCTCCTGCCGCTGCTGAATCATTACTTAAAAATTGTATAAGGAAATGTGATGTCAATTTTAACTTTCATGAAATTGAGCCCCAGGACATTATTTTGGCTTTCAAAATGTTAAATATTAAAAACACTACTGATTTATGGGGCATATCTATAAAAGTTCTAAAATCAATAATTGACATAATTGCTCCTAATTTATCTTTAATATTCAATAAGTGTATAAAATATGGAGTATTTCCTGACTTAATGAAGCACTCTAAAGTATTGCCTCTTTTTAAATCCGGTTGTACAAGTGATCCATCTAACTATCGACCGATATCTATACTACCGGCTCTCAGTAAAGTATTTGAAAAGTTAATTCTAAACCAGTTGCAGTCTCATTTTAATTCTAATAATTTATTACATGACAAGCAATTTGGTTTTACAAAAGGACGCTCTACTACAGATGCTGGTGTCAGTTTAATTACTTCTATTTTTCAGGCGTGGGAGGATTCGCAGGATGCGCTAGGTGTGTTTTGCGACCTCTCCAAAGCCTTTGACTGTGTACAGCACGAAACATTAGTCAGGAAATTACACTATTATGGTATAGGTGGCGCGGCGCTCAACCTCTTGACTTCCTATTTAAATAATAGAACTCAAAGGGTTGAGGTAAATAAAAAGAAATCGACCGGCACTAAAATAGAAATGGGGGTCCCACAAGGGTCCATTTTGGGACCATTTCTTTTCCTAGTATATATAAATGACTTGCCCTATCTAGTTAAAGATAATCAAGAGATAGTCCTATTTGCCGATGATACGTCTTTTATTGTTAAGCATAAGCGACAACAAATTAATTGTGACGAAGTAAATAGTTCTCTCTCTATGATTATACATTGGTTTAGTGTCAATAATTTACTACTGAATAGTAAAAAGACTAAATGTATTAAATTTACCGTACCTAACGTTAGACAGGTTCCAACCAATGTACTATTAAATGGTGAAACTCTAGATCTAGTGGATTCGACAATATTCCTAGGGATAACACTAGACTCTAAACTTCAGTGGAGTCCCCATATCGCTAAACTTGCGAATAGACTTAGTTCTGCAGCATTTGCAGTTAGAAAAATTAGACAAATTACAGATGAATATACTGCAAAGTTAGTTTATTTTAGTTACTTCCATGGCATTATGTCTTATGGCATACTGTTGTGGGGAAATGCTGCCGACATAAATGCTATTTTCGTGCTGCAGAAGCGAGCTATTCGGGCAATATATAAACTAGCCTCTACTACATCACTTAGGGATAAATTTAAAGAAATTGGGATACTGACTGTACACTCTCAATACATTTTAGAAAATGTTTTGTATGTACGAAAGAATATTATTGAATTCAATAAAAAGAGTGCTAATCATGATAGAAATACTAGGAACAGGCACAAACTAGATGTACCATTTCATAAACTCAGCAGAGTAAAGAATTCTTTTAGAGGTCAATGTATACGCCTTTACAATAAGATCCCAGAAAGCGTTCAAAAACTCTCAATCAACAAATTTAAAAAAGTAGTTAAAGAACGCTTGTGTGGTAAGGGATATTACAAAGTAATAGATTTTATGACAGATACCACACCTTGGGAATAGTATCCTCCTCCCAGGCTACTTCTATACAAAAATAAATGTAAGTAAATTATATTTTTTATTGTAAATTTAATTATTAATTAAGAATGTACCTACAATGATGGAAAAAATGATTCCCGCTGAGTTTGTTTCGCCGGTTCTTCTCAGGACAGGGCTAGGGTTGAACCGGTGGTAGAATTTTTTTGACGTTCAAAAAGCAATTTTTTAAATTCTATTTTGAATAAAAATATTTTGATCTTGATTTTGATTTTGATTTTGGAAGTTAAGTCATAGCTGCATCATTATATGCTATTTCGTTTAACAGTCTGTAATTGTTTGTAATTTTTTTATAATTTTTTTTTTAAGATTATAAACTTACGAAAAATAATGTAACGTATTGTTGTGTGTTTAAATTGTGAATAGTTTGTACAGTTCACAATCAATTTTTCGACAGTTTACAATCTACCGAGTCATTTTGTAAACTATCGGTTTTTACAATCTTACGGTAACATTTATAAATAATAGCTTTCGTGGGGTCTGCATCATTGCAAATAGCGATAAAACTGACTGATCTTGATTTGTTTGCTGATCTAGATTCACTTGCTTTGTAACATCCTTCCAAATCACTAAGCCAATTTCAAATACTTAGTAGTTATAGAAAAGTCTTCCGTTTTTCATACAGATTACGGAACCCTAAACTAGTTTTTACGCACACAAAATACATTCAATCATGCTCACCTCGAATTCACGGATTCGAACATCCCAGTGGCCCTGATGAAGTAGGGGCAGATGAGCGACGTGTGGATCCCCTTGGCCCCGATCTGGCTGAGCTCCGTGGTGAGGGCGTCATGGAAGCCGCATGCGGCCGACTTGGAGGCGCAGTAGTCGACTAACTTCGCCACCCCGACGTGCCCCGCCATGGACGCTATGGTGACGATGTGCCCGTCGTTGTGCTCTATCATTTGAGGCAGCAGCGCTTTTACTGTCTGAAATATCACTGTACGTTATAGTGACTATTGGGTGCACACTGTACATTATTAGAACGACCGAAACGAGTCTTTAGACCAGGGGTGTCAAAGTTACGGCCCGCAGAGCATATCCATACGACCCGCGTTCTGGTCATTGTCATTATACCATTATTCCTTACACAAATTATACAAAAACTAACACGAATATCATACCTGACATCAACAAGCTTTTTTTTAGTTGAACTTGGCCCGATTACGTATTCAAAACCTAGTATATGGCCCTCTGCAATATTGAGTTTGATACCCCCAAGCTAGACTATCTTACAACCAGTATAATTTGTGGTACAATTTTCGAAATAGCTATCACGTCTAAATCTAAGTTTAAAGGCCAAACCACAGTTATAGAACCAATGTTCTAGACCAGTGATTCTCAACCACTGTGCCGCGGCTCTTTTGTGTGCCGCCAAATTTCAAAAGTGTGCCGCCTAATTTTGCAAATATACCTATATTAATGTTAATATTATTAAATTATATCATTAAAAAAGGAAAATATTTAAAAAGTTATTATTGTAGTATTTCGTATATTTAAAATTTTTGACATAAACTATTTAAGCAGTATGTTGTAGTAAGTAAATAATTTTTATCTTTTTCTTTGTGTGCTGCCAAATTTTAAATCGTTAAATATGTGCCACAACAAAAAAAAGGTTGAGAACCACTGTTCTAGACCTATCTAGACCCAATATACCAATTATGGCCATTATTTGCTAATATAAAACTACTATTTCAAGGTTAACCGGTTAATCCGGCGTCACTATCCGTTACAAGGATCTTGTTTCGTCCATTTACTGTAAAACTTCCCGTAAGTTTTACAGTAAATGGACGAAACAGCAATCTGCAATGTCCACTGTGCGTCTGTTACATGTGGCAGTATACAAAGAATTGAGGCGGTGCCCTGGCGGGGCCCCGTGTAAAAATTGATTAGGGGCCCTTTGGGAAGTTTTTATTAATCAGCGCTTACGCTCGCTGGGGCCCCCGTGGCCCGGGGGCACCGTATAGTTGATACGGCAGATGCGGCGGTAGCTACGCCATTGAATTTATAGATGACATACCCAGCAGTGAGCCAATATGTTGACGTCAAAGGTCCTCTGGATGAGATGATCTGGAGTCTCCAGGAACAGGTGTCCGGAGAGTACACCGGCGTTGTTCACTAGCAGCGACACCTGGAAGGATCAGTTCAATATTGAATATCAAGGATAAAACACACACAAAAGAAGAATAAACACGACTTAATATATTCTAAGGGTTTTCAGTTGAGTTGCCGGCTTTTGAGACAAGTCTAATAAACTCTGTGCTCTACAGTTGATGGAGTGAGTTTCTTGATAGGAAATTATATTAACTATTTCAAATATACAAGGTTGATAAAAGCGAGAGGCGTTAAATTAAACCACATATACTTTAAGTGCCTACAGTTAATCCGAAACTATTAAAAACGTTTACAAGTATACGAAAATACTTTTTTCAAACAAGTTAAATAGCAAAAAATGTAACCGGGCGGCTACAGCGAGCGGCAACCTCGTACGGGGTGAATGACCCCGGCAGGCCCATACTCGCTATCAGCTGACAGTACAGCGTGTACGAAGTGAGAAAAAACTTTAAAAAATTCCTGTGGCTAAACTATTGCTTCGATTGATCTGATTTTTGTTATGTAGCCTGGAAATGATACACTAAATATGTGGTTGCATATAACGCATCTCGCTTTTATCAACCTTGTATATTCCATTTATATAAAATAGCGGATATTGCGAAAGGAATTAAATAACACCTAAGTATAAGGTGTACCGTTTTTTTTTTTTTATGGTATAGGGGGGCAAACGAGCAGTTGTAGCCATTTTCATGACTACCGACGCCCATAGACATCTGCATAGAGACTATACAGATGCGCTGCCCCCCTTTCTCCTCCCACCTCCATGGGCCACCGTACCGTGTTCGTGTATTATTTTATTTTTTTCACAACAGCTCTCAATGGTTACTTAACACTAGCTCTAGCTTTCAGCTACATTGTTTTAAATGGAGATGTGGGTGGGTAGTCATTATTTTTTATAAGACCATGAAACTAAGAACTGAAATTAAAATAATTGACCGAGCGGAGTTGTTTTTGCGTGATGCGCGCAGAAAGATCTTATCATTTTATATTTATATAACACTAGCAAAGTAAAGAAACGTGTACTAAGACTAGCAGCGCCTCATGACTTGTGGGATCACTCAAACTGTTAATATTAAATCATGTCCCAAATACTTGCTAATACTTACTAAGGCTCAATTCACACCAAAAGCGCGGCGAAGCGCAGCGAAACGGAGCGCACTTTCAGTGTCATATAAATTTAAACTTTATTTTCATTACTGTAGTATTTATTATCGAATTCTCGCGACTTTCGCGCGGATTCCAGCGAATTCTCGCGCAGTCGCGGGAATCCGCGCGACTCGTTCGAGTTTCTCATGCGATAATAAGTATTATAGTAATTATTATAAAGTTGAAATTCATATGACACATAAACTGCGCTTCGCTTCGCTGCGCTTCGCCGCGCTTTTGGTGTGAATTGACCCTAAGTGTACCTGTATCTGAGCAAATATCGGTCCATAACGCTCTCTATATAAACTCAAAGAGCACCATAACTTATATTTTCGCGTTAAGTGTCTGTAGGCACAGACATAATATATTGAAGGATGGTTGTACACACAGATAAAATCTTATCGTGTCTGCTTAGTGTGTGACAGCCTTAATTTTTGCATGCTTACTGCTTACTAATCAAAATCAAAATATTTTCATTCAAAATAGAATTTAAAAAATTGCTTTTTGAACGTCAAAAACTTCCATCTACTAATACTATTAATATGTTTGATTCCTCCTAAATAATATAAAGCAAATTCTACCTAATCATAGTATGTAAATGGTTAATTTTGTTACATATCTTGGCTTACATGTTGACGCAATCGAGGAATCGCAAAAATATATTCATTGTTTTCATCTAGATTCTTAACTCTATATATTTATAGCCACAAGGAAACCATTAAAAATATTTTCCGTCAGTGAACAAATTTTTTCAGTTTGAAATTATATCTTTTCAAGTAATTATATTTCTTTGTAGTTTGTACT
>LUGF01013063.1:30609-55218 GCA_001625245.1 Calycopis cecrops
AAGGTTATTTCTGTCTGCATTGAATAAAATACGTCACACCATAAAATACGTATTCCATAACGGTGGTAAGCCTTGAACTATAGGCCTCCACCGTCACCGAACGTCACACCTATTCATGTGAACCTCCCCTAATGCCATCATATCGTCACCCTTGCCACATTCTCCCCTATTCATATGCAAAAACTTTATGAATTTAAGATTTTCACAAAAAACGTGATTCCATTGTCATGCGAGCCGCTTGACACACATTGTGGCAAAAGTATCCATAGTTATGAAGTTTTTATGTGAAAAAATAAGTATTCAGCATTATGATCTTCATCATCAGTAACTACTTAACATTATCGGATACAGAAACTTCCTCCATGAACGAAACGATCTTTGCTTTCACGTACTACAAAGCTGATATTAAATGGAATATGTATTTAAATAAAATGTATATAAAAACTTGTATTATGTTGAAGAGAGAATATTTAACAGCTCTATAAAATGCTGCGCGTGGATATAATAATATCGTTATAGAAAAATATAATCAACGCTTAACGATTTTATAAAGAATATTATCTATATTTTTATAAAGAGAGATTGTGTTGTACATCAAACTCAGAGTGATCCAGTCGGAAGATTTTGTTGTATATGCAAATGAGAACGGGTATTGGCGCTGTTATCGTTCGCTTCTGAACTGGGGCAATCAAGATTAGGCAAATCCTTGGTGTTGTAAGGATTTGCTTGTCCCCTGATAACGGTACATTATGTTAAGTTATTAATAATTAATTATAAACACTGCTAAATAAAGATTTGCATCTTGAATTAAATGGGATTTATGTGCTAGAGCCTTAAATTGTCTTGTATTGTCCGATGTCTTAAATTTCGAAATAATGATGACATGATGTAGGTATCCGAGTATAATTAAGAGTACTTTTATTTATTATTATTCATGTTATATCTATGTGTAATGTATAGTTCTTTTTTAATAACTGTGTAATGTCGTGTTTAATAAACTGGAAGGTAACTGGTAAGGTTTAGTGAAATTGTTGTCTATAAACATTTTAATTTATCAATTTTATATTTGTAGTACGGTTCTATATTGACATAGACTATAAAAAAGTATAGATTTTTTTTGTATAATGTGCAAACGAGAAATCGGAGCGTTGATGCGTTGCCCCCTTTCCTCCTCATCCCTTCATGGGCTACCGGTTACTTACACACCGCACGAAACGCGACAGCACAGCTATCACTTCACGCCATTTTCGTGTAAGTGAGAGGTCCCCGGTCGTGCTGACCCAGTTCGGTTACATACATAGATCCTTTGTACTAAAATAAATACATAATTATGGGATAGTATTCTAAATTCATTGGAATAAAATTTAATCACTGATACACGTATACGCTATAGTCTAAACCACAAGGATGAATGAATACCTATTCAGTTGTTTATTGCTCGTAAAAACTGATGCATTCATTCATTAATGTTGTGGTTTCCAATTGAGCATTTAATTTGTTTTTTTAAAATGTGGATATAAAATACTATGGTACTTTTGTTGTTATTCCCATTGCAATTGGCTATATGTCGTCATTTGTATATGTATTATTTATTAGTAGGTACATGCTTTTAAAATTCAATTTATTGTTAATTAATTTGTGATTGAAATTAATTTCACGCTATCTTATATTGGTTATTGCAGATGTTTCCGTAGACTTCTAGCAGCAGCAATGTCAATAGTAATTTCCTCTACAAGAGTTATACCGAAATAGTTACGTCAGTAATAAGAAACCCTAGAGTTGTCAATAAACAGTTATTAGGTATTTTGAAAAAATGTTGATCAATTTATCACAAACTAGTTGTCTCATCTGTACTAATTTGTCCAATTCATTGTATATAATACTTTAATTATCTGATTTGTTAGTCTAGGCTCGTGCATGTCAGTACGTTGGTCAAAGCTGAGGAAAAAAAGGAAATAATAATTCAACAAGATAACTGTTTAGGCGAGGTTCTTTTTTACAATAATATGTGATAAGTTCTCCATTTAAGCATGTAAATTGTAAAGAGTATTCTTCAAAAACACTACCATGACACAACATGAAACTATCGCTAAACCGACTAAATGACATACCAAAGAGGCAAGAAGCTGACAAACTTTGAGGAACAAAAACTTGCCTATTTGCGATGCGGCGACCGGCGCTATATGCATGCGAAATTGCATTCAGATCCGCTTAGTTGCTGAAGCGTGATTTTGTAACTTGAAAGTACATATTGATTGAACCAACATACTTTTCCCCGCTCCGGGATTTAGTTCGCGCGATCACGTAGAACTGCGCTTAATAGTTGCACGCCAGCGGGATGCATTGAATTCTTTTAGCTCATCTGAATTTTAAATTAAAACCGCTTCTGTTTATCTAAATCTCGGATTTATTTCTATGACTGAACTATTTTATAGCTTTAGGGTTAAGGGTCAGTTGGATCGGCAGATAAATCTATAGACGTGAGGTATCCCGAGTGTTACAGTCCACCAAAAGCATGACAATAGTATTGACTTTACGCCAATATTATGTGACGAGAAGTGCTTACCCGGTCGTGTCAGCACCATCCAGCCTCTCATAAATCGGGTGGTTATGTTCTTAAACCAACGATAGTGAGCCACGGCCACATAGTAATCGCATCGTTTGAATAATATTTTTTTACTACTAAAATAAAAACTACGTACTATAATAAATACATAATTATGGGATAGTATTCTAAATTCATTGGAATAAAATTTAATCACTGATACACGTATACGCTATAGTCTAAGCCGCAAGGGTGAATGAATACCTATTCAGTTGTTTATTGCTCGTAAAAACTGATGCATTCATCCATTAATATTGTGGTTTCCAATTGAGCATATAATTTGTTTTCTAAAAATATGGATATAATATACTATGGTACTTTTGTTGATTATTCCCATTGCAATTGGCAAGTATTTAAAAATATCTTTTTAAATACTTATTAAATTAGCCTTGGAAGCAGACGCATATGACCAGAAGTACCTATACAAGGTTTAGTATATACAATGTGTGTATTGGATTTGACAGGACAAGTATTTAAACACGACTTTTCTTTACTATTGCTTTGAATTATTAATTCTCAATTAATTATGGAATAAGGAAGAATAATTAAAGAATTATTGCTGACGGCTCGAAGGATATGGACAAGGGATGAATGTGTCCTGTTCTTGTAATTTTTTTAATGACTTGTGTCACTTTGTGAGTATAAACCAATTAATAAAGTGACACGACAATATTATTGGCATACACAAACGTCTCTCCTCCTCCCTTCTCTTTTATTGAACCTATTTAAATGAGTTTAAGAAAATTTACATTCCCCAAATATATTGATTTGATTGATAGATGTGGTTATTATTCAAATATGAAATTATGGAAAGAAATAAAACAATTTTAAATATCACAATAAAAAAAGTATTTTGAATAAAATGTTAATTTTACAACAATCTATAAATACTACTTACTTAATTTTTTTAGTGTAATTTTTTTTTATAATGGAGAACTAAATAATATATTCTGATGTATGAAGTGACCACAACGAAAAAATTATGTCCATAGAAAAACGTGATGTCCTTAGTCGAGAACCGACTAGAACTCTAACATACTATACGAAACGTGATACAGCACAGGTAGAAAAGGCGCGACAATATTTTTAATATTATTATTATTTTTACCCTTCCGAAGCTGGTACAATAATAATATAATTTTCACTAGTAGTCAAAAAAAAAGAAACCATATTATTAAACAAAAAGATTTATTGAAATAAATGCGTAAATTACATAATTTTTATAACCACAAAAGATTGTGTAACAATTTTTTCCAATTAAAATAAAATTTTATTATAAAACTACGCTCAATTGATGAACTGGGCGACGGTTTGTTAATTATTTTACTGTTTGTGAATTTTATATCAAAAGAACGGTTTATCTAAAGTAACGTTTTACTTTTTTTATGGCCGGTTTTTATTCATTTTCGCAGCCTATTTTTTTACGATCGTGGCCGAATTGAATTATTACAACCTCAGTCGAGGGTAAATATTTTACTACATTAATTACGCTTAGCATGTTGAAGCTATAAAAATATCTATTAATAGAAATCTTGTATCTATACTAATAATATAAAGCTGACGAGTTTGTTTTTTTTGTTTGTTTGTTTGAACGGGCTAATCTCAGGAACTACTGGTTCGAATTAGAAAAATCTTTTTGTGTTTAATAGTACATTTATCGAGGAAGGCTATAGGCTATATAACATCATGGTATGACTAATAAGAGCCGACCAGCATTAAAAATTATTGTGAAAACGGGGAAAATTTATTCATTTCGAGCTTTCCTTGCGTGCGCTGGGTAAACGGTGAAAGTAACGCAAAAATCTTGTATGACAAAAATGTTCTTCTTTAAAAGTTCTATAAAAAAGTCCGCGACAGCATATATCTAGCTTTTAAGGTTGACTCACTATAACCACTTTTATGATCAAATTTTTAATTATAAAGTTACGTTGCTTTCAAAGCCATTTTTCTTTAGTTCAGTATTAATCCTTATCCAAATGAATATGTTAGTTAGCTTAGGCGTTAAATGCTGATTAAAATTGTTCTTTACATTATATAAATTAGACGAATAGTTTTTGAGATATCGTCGTTAGAAATTATTAGCAGCGAAACATTTAAATCTCGGCTAGCCAGCGTCCTTTCCTCGAGATACCTACGACGATTCTTATAATATTATAGTGCCAGCGTAAACTACACTTCCATTGACAATGTAATGGATCAAGAAGATGTGGTACATTACCCACAAGAGTTTCTCAATTATTTAAACCCGAGTGGCCTTCCTCCACATTGCTTAAAATTAAAAAATTGGTACTCCAATTATTTTACTCAGAAACCTTAAACCACCAAATTTGTGTAACGGAACCAGACTTCAAATTAAATTTCTGCGTAATAACCTAATAGATGCTATTATTTTAACTGGTCCAGCAGTTGGTCAAACGGTGCTAATACCTCGAATTCCAATGGTAGGTATAAAGGTAAATACCTTTAAATTTTAAAAGAATACAGTTTCCGATTAAGGTTTCATTTGCTGTTACCATCAACAAATCACAGGGACAAACATATAAACACGTAGGAATAGATTTACGACAAGATTATTTCTCGCACGGACAACTCTACGTGGCGTTATCACGATCAGGTAGCGGAGAATACCAGTACGTTCTCCTACCAAACAACAAAAGAACTAAGAACATCGTATATACAGAAGTATTTAATAATATTATGCAATTAATCCATTCTTTATTTAATTCCATAGCCACCAAATTCAATTTAGCTACTTCTAGCCACTTTTTGTTTTAATTAGGAATTAATTAGGAATAGGAAATAACTAAATAATTGAAAAAAGCTTGCCACAATAATGTTTTGCCACCAGATTTTTTGAACAAAATCACAAAAACGACTAAATCAATGGCACATCATCTTATCGTATTGGCGACGAATCAGATGACTTTTTAAATTTTTAACCTTTACATTCATTTTTGATTAACCTTTTGTTAATTGGTATAATATATTTTTAACGCTATTAGATATTCTTTAATTAGACCCACATAAAGTTATCCTTATAATAATATTAAAAACAGTAAAAACACATTTCAGTACGTGAGAAATATTTTAGCCACTTCTAGCCAATTTTTGAATGGTTTTTTTTTACAGATTTAGCCACTTTTCTTCTTTGATGTAGCCACAAACTATAACGTCTAGCTGCAACACTGCTTGGGGCGTTTTCTACGATCGATATCGAAGTCAAAAACATAGTTTTTAGAATATTGGTCTGTTTGTCTGTATGTATGTCCGGGCTAAACCGGCATGGATTTACTTCAAATTTTGCTTGCATATTAAGTACTAACAGGTCGGTTCAACTACATATTATCACGCTACCACCTACGGGGGAGCAGCTGTGAATCTTTCATTCGGAAGAATTGAGAACCTCCATTTTTTAAGTCCGAAATCCACGCAGGCGAAGCTGCGGGCGGAAGCTAGTATTGAAATAAAGTTCTTTTCATCTAGCAGCATTTGACATAAGGCCGCCTTCTCGTTTGCATTCTCCAGTCTCCTTTATAAATGATGATTTCTTTCCGATTCTGTCGGACTGCTGAGCCACCTTTTTAATAAGTTACATTTTTAAAAAGTGAATAGAAACTGTCTTGGTGTCTGCACACATATTTATGCACTGTAATACCTATGTGCTACGTAATTAGCGACTAACTCTTGTCATTTAAGACCGAAATACCTTTATTAATAACCTACTATGAGAAGCTTTTTTACCACCACTTACGCTACTTGCACACAACAGGACTACTACTACCAATCCCTCTGCTGACACCTCCAGTATGAGCCTTCCGCACAAACTAGATGAAGCGTTACATCATCACTTTAGTCAGATATCATGTGAGCAAAAATGCTTTCTTGAAATTGCTACCCCGCTTTGGCTACACAGCTTTTTTTTTATGATATAGGGGGGCAAACGAGCAGCCGGAGTCATCTTCATGACTACCGACGCCCATAAACATCCGCATATAGGCTATACAGATGCGCTGCCCTCCTTTCTCCTCCCACCTCCATGGGCCACCGGCTACTTACTACTAGTAATTATTTTGTTAATCGTTAATCGTTTTAATATTCTTGTAATTGAATATGCTTAACTCCCATCGCATAATGTCCTCCTAGCCGATTTCGGCTACGGCGGCCGTCTCTATAGAGACGAGCCAGATGCGCAGGACATATTATAGTGCACAAGTGTGCGCGCAGACACAAGTGCACTCTCTATTCCCTCACTTTCATATTCCGATGGGACGGCAATCCGACACGACCGGTGAGAAATCAGGCGAAGGACCGACGGCTTAACGTGCTCTCCGAGGCACGGGGGAGTATCACCGCCAACTTCCTGACTCCAGACTGTTAATAGAAATTGAAAAATCCCAATAACAATTTTTGATCCGACCGGGGATTCGAACCCAGGACGTCACGTCTGTGGTTGAACACGCTTACCACTAAACCACGAGGCAGTCCCATCGCATAGGACTTTTAAAGTAGCTCAAACTACCTATTAATTTTAATATGTACAATTTGACATAAGCAAAGTGAAAATTGCACTTTGGTCTTATTTCAAATTAAATTGCACAAAATAATTAGCAGCGGGAATGCATTCGTTGGACGTGCAGCGGTCGGGCGAATGACATGTTACGTGACAAACCAACCGAGGAACTAAGATCAAAGGCTTAGCCAGTCTCTAAGCTGAGCACTTAGTGTCAAATATTGACGTTGGGGATTGTCTTACATAGTTTAATGGAGTACGTCTAGTTCGATGACGGCAATCAAATTTACCAAAATTACTACTTAGTATGTCATTAGCTCAGTGATGACTTAGGATTAACTAGTGGTTAAACAAACCAATGTCCAAATCTATACTAAATTGTATCGAAGAACCTAAATAATTGACAATGTATTGTGTGTCTTCAGATATCTTACTTTGCTTCGTTCATGTATGATCATACCATAAGCTCAATGTAAAAACGTGTTATAGTATTGTAGTATCTATATCTATACTTAAAATAAAACAGTAAAATTCATGTTTCTGTACATTGAATATATTTACGAAAAACTAATTGGGGGCGATGTTAAAATAGTATTAGAACACTTCTGTTTGTTTGAATGTTTCTTTATTTTTTGTCTGTTTGTCTGTTAGTCCGGGCTAATCTCCGAAACTTAAATTATTATTGTACTGGAATTAAACTTTTTGTGATGTATATGTCACCGTAAGATTGTAAAAACCGTAAGATTACAAAATAACTCGGAAAATTGTAAACTGTAAATTTTATAGTTTGCTCCGGGAACATTATAAACTCACGAAAAATAATGTGTTAAATTGTAAATGATTTTTTTTTTTATGATATAGGAGGGCAAACAAGCAGCCGGAGCCATTTTCATGACTACCGACGCCCACAAACATCCGCACAGAGGCTATACAGATGCGCTGCCCTCCTTTCTCCTCCCACCTCCATGGATTGGTACAGTTCACAATTTTCCGATATTTTACAATCTTCCGAGTTATTTTTAATCTTACGGTTTTTACAATCTTACGGTGACATATATATACTAAGCCTGGTCAACATCCAGAAGACGTTTTACAATGGGAAAATCGCTCATTCCTACGTGAAATTCAGCAATTATACTTTACGCGACGGATTTTAAATTTGAAAGAAACAAGCAATGGCAAATTAATTTGATTATAATATAACTACGCTACGCGAAGTCACAGGCACCAGCATTCATTTTTTTTATGGTATAAGGGGGCAAACGAGCAGTTGTAGTCATTTTCATGACTACCGATGCCCATAGACATCTGCATAGAGACTATACAGATGCGCTGCCCCCCTTTCTCCTCCCACCTCCATGGGCCATTTAATTTAGTTCAGCTTACATTTTTCTTTTGTTTTTTTTGTAGCTAGTCATATTGTAGTGTAGTAGGGTAACGTAAGAAGCAGTGGCACGCTGTAGCTATAGCTAAATAGGACGGCGGATGTACTAGAGGTACCGTTCACACAGTAAAAAGGCTATTTCATAAGATATCAATTATGCGCGTTCCGACTGCTTGTCTAACTCTTTAAACAATAAAAATACATTGGGAATGTTAAGGTAAGATTTTAATGTGAAACCAATGTAATAAGAATGTGGCTTTAAAAATTACTTTAATATTCGTTACGTTACGTTATTATTATTTTTAAGATCTCCGTATAACGTTATACATTTTAACTAATCTTAATTAAATTTTAACTTCAATTCTATATATGTATTCTATATATTTATGTATGTAAAGATGGGGTATGCGATATTGCATTTGAATAACGTTATTAAGCACGTGATTGTGCATGTTCTTGGAAGTAGGTTGGCTGTGGAAACGGCATGTAGATTATATTCATTTTACAAGGTACTGTCAGAAACAGAAGTGCTCGGGGTGAAGAGTATTATCGCTTCGTCATCGCTCAGCTATTCCTCATTGTTCCGAGCCCCCATTGTTTCCTATTTGCTTGGAATATTTGTTTTTATTTGACATTATAGTGTCATCTTGGAGACAAGCAGCAACGTAAATATTTCTACTTGTGAGTTTCTTTTACTTATGGGGAAACTTTTTAAAAATCATCTGAATATATTGTTAGATGATTTTTAAAATAAATAATATTGTTACTTATTAAATAAAATAATTGAAAAAAAAACAGGCAATATAGACTTTGAAGTTTATATGTCAGTTAAAACCATTAAAATAAAATTATTGAACAGACAATTTTTCAGTTGGACAAAGTTTCAGGAGCCCATCGAGCAGGTCTCTTTTTAAAGACTAGAACTACTACTAACGTCCATAGATAGCATTGAGAACGAGGCCCTCCCTGGAGGGAAAAGTTTTTCAGTGAAAACACACAATCCGCTCGATATTAATGTAATTAAAAAAATGCATACAAAGTAAATACACATTTTGCCTTAGAAATGACGTTGTAAGTTATTTTTGCAGTGCATCTTAATATGTTCGGTGCGACCAAGAAGTTACAATATTTATTTTTTTATAAAAAAACTTGAAAATTTATTCCATGTCCTGCCAAATAACTTCCTTCTCGAGGTAATATTTGACCGATAACAAGTGAGAAGGATAGCCAATAAAGCCCAGCAGACACTATTGTCCGTCATGGATAGGCGTTCCGTATCAATAAATAACAGGGAACGTCGACGAAAAGGGGAAGTATCTACTTCGTATATACGTACGTTTCAATTATCCCCTTGAGCGTTACGTTTTGTGACATTTTCAATTCGTAGTCGGGTAAAGTCAGTTAATCTCCAGTATACATACCCGTTTCAGTACGTTGCCTGTAAGAAAAATACCTTTTAAAATAATGTTAAACACTTTTTCAGGTGATTGTTTTCATGCGCTACAAAATTTGTAGTCATCGCGTCTAGACGTTACGCAAATATTGTTACGTTAGATGCCACGTTTTGCTATAGCGTGTTTTTAGACAGCCACTTATTGTAACACTATTTGAATATAGTTTGCATGTTATTAAATTCTTCAAAGATATTCTTTGCAGAGTAACAGCAAGGACTCTGGGTCGTTGTATAAAAGCTAGTGATTAAACTATGCAGGCATTTATTCACTAGATTAGTTAGAGAAACAGAAAGAGATAGAGAGAGAGAGAAAGATAGAGAACGTAATATGAATAGTTATAAACTTTGCAAATATTTACGCATTTAAATTTTTTAAGTGCTACTTTTATTTGAAGTACATGACCAATTTATGTTGTTACATTACCTATTCTTTTTTTTATGATATAGGAGGCAAAACGAGATTTACGCCACTTTACGCCAGTCTCGTGTAAGCGAGAGATACCTCCCCGGTCGTGCCGGCCCAATTCGACTGCATGCAAGCATGCAGTGTGGCACTACCTCTTACCAATTCAGATAATTAGTCCTATATCTTCATATAAGTGCATATGTATATTGGAAAACATATATTTCTTTTTCTACAACATCAAGAAGATGCGAATAGATTAAATGAAATATGCTTAAGCACTAAAAATAAAAATAAGTTTACTATCTATTAAATTTTCCTCTTTTCTATTATGCCAAATTATCGTCGTACGTTGCTTTATGTCCACGTTACGCAATTACTCTGAACAGTGGAGCGTCTTCACATATATCTTGTAAAGTTATTGTCTCCGTCATAAATCTAGAATGGCGTAACCACAGGGGGACGTGTGGCGATGAGAGTTAGCCCGCTCGTAGGTTAGGCGACCTGTAGCTATCCATTTGGGCTGTCACTGCACATTCGACTCTACATATACAATACTGTACCACAACGCCAGTATGGCAGTAACGTAATATATACTCGTACTATTCGCGGAGGGAATGTGAACAAAGAGCCCAAGGCACGATCCATATCGTAAAAATTTATGGACATGCATACATTAGCGGCTCCTTATCTATACAGTTCAATTTCACTTGCATATACCAATAGAGATCTATATTTTTCTAAACTGTAACGGTATTTCTAGTTCCTGGCATTATGTATATAGATAGAAAAAGTCAATAATGTAAATGGTCATTTTTGAATTTTAATTTTAAATTTATCGTCATCTTCATAATCATCATCAGCCTATTGCAGTCCAATGTTGGACGTAGGGTTCTCCCATAGCACTATTCATTTAATTAATTAAGCCAGCTGTACACCCATCAACCCACATTAGACAAGCGTGATGGGTTAAATGTCTATTCACCTCCTTTATAATAAACTTTAAATTTATATAACGTCATAATTATTTAAACTATCTTTCAAACTATCTGGAATCGATCTACATAGTGCTGTAGATTAAATTCAAGATCTTGCTCATGTGTAAGCGTGATACGTCGCGTCGCTACGATCCTGGAACTAAAATGTTTCATAAGCATGAAGTCATAGCAAAAGCTAGTTAAATAAATACTGAATGAATAATGAAATTTGATTAGAATACGTTTTGTAACAGCAACAGTATAATTTTTCATTTATTTTATATAGATATTCATTTTCAACTAAATGAATATCTATATAAAATAAATGAAAATATAATTAACTTATTAAAATACAGTAATCAGTTTAAATTTTCCTAATATTGCATCTAACTTCTCAATTAACTAAAAATATGTTAGGGCAAGGAAAACAAATCAATTTTATTAACAGAGTAAAGCCAGAATAGGCTCTGAAAATTCAATAATGAAGTTTGAAATAAAATTAAGAGCACAAAAGAGGCCAAGTTAGACTTCTTATCAAGTTAAAATGCTTTTTGAGATTTTGCGTTTTTATTAATAACGACTGTGTTGTTATTACAATACTGATTATAGCAACGTTTAATTTTGAATTGTCAATACCGCGTTGCATTGGCCTTAGCCATTGGTATGAAGTAATGCGTATTGTACCGTTTGTAAATACTCTGGACGGTCCATTGGTTAGTATGAGGTTCAAGACGTCAACGAGTCTACATAAAATCGGCTGCTCTCTGGTTGCTTAACCACTTCAGAATATAATATATCAAATAAATCTTCCTATTTTATTATTATTATAGCACTATATTGGTTTATCCAGTCGAGTCATTTCTTCCGGTTACGTATATGTCACTTTTTAGCCGTTATATTTGTAACAGTTCTAATTAACGCATTTATTTATTTATTTAATATAAAGTTTCTTGAACTCTGATGGATACATTTCAAAAACTTTTAACCATTAAAAAAAGTCAAATCTAAAACAACCTAACCTAAATAAGTCATATTATTGATTATTATAATATATTATTAATTTTTGATAGCAATTTAAAAAAATAATATTCTTCCGCATTTGGTAGAAATTGGTATAATTAAAATTAGGCCATGAACTTTTTTAATAAAGAAATGATTGTTAAGACAATTTTATCGACTCTGCTCTGCCTTCAATTTATTAAAAAAAACTGTTTAATATAGTTAAAATAGGCTTGTTACATTTTTCTGCCTCCTTTCATTTGCATCTTACTGTCGCGGAATATAAAGCAGGAAATATGCAGACTTTTTTCACACATTATTTCACCTTTGGCTCAAGATTTTACTCTTTGGCTTTTTCTTATCCAGGTCAATGGGATGTGTATTGTGGATTTTGATGAGTGATATTGCGAGCGACGACATATGTGGTTTTATGTGCATTTTTTATAATATTTTCTCTTAAGTATTTTTTGTAATGAAGACTGAATTAGTTAGGTACTCAGATTTTAGAAAACTTTCGACGTAAAAATTTGTACGACAGTTCCAGTAGATACGAGGTTATACAGATGCATTTACCACCTTTTCGTTTGTCCAAGAGGTACATCCCCGGTCCTGCCGTGCTGATATGGCTGCAATACATCATGATAGTGCTACTTACTAACATTAAAAAAAAGAAAATATATGTAACGACGGGAAACATTAGCTATGGCGATACCATACGGTCTGCTTATGCAGAAATCGAGGAAAGTAGTTTGAAAATTCTAGTTATAAATAATATAATGTGTAATTATCTAGAGTATATAAGTATATTCGCACTCACATGTAATAAAATATATAAAAATATTTAAAGGATATCCTTTAAATTTAACAAAAAAAATGTAATCAAGAATCACAAAATACCTAAACGACTAAAGTCTTTTAGAGCTGGGAACATTTAATATATTAAAGAGAGATGGATACATGTCCATTAATTTTGTTCAATTCTGTCGTTAAACAGAACGTGTTAATCCAGAATATAAATGGGGAGGAGAACTGGCTGATCCCGTAAGATGTAACGCGTAAATTACTTCCAGGGTTCGCGTTTTAGTTAATTAACAGTATTATTTATGAGTCTTACTCTAAAATAGTGATGCAAATATAAAAAGTGTTAAATATTTTTGTGTTAGTTTTATAAGTGTTGCGATTTAAAATTAATAGTGTTGTAAAACAAAATATTTTAGTACATTTTTTATGTAATAATATTCGATAATTTTGTGGAAATATATTTACAAAAGATAATTAATCCGTGATTAAATGATGCATTTTTTTAGCAATTCATTGCTGTTTATATTTTAGTATCTTGTTCAGTTAGTTTCTTTCAATTTAATAATTTTATCTATATTTGATTTATAAAAACAAGCGTTATAAATAAAAACTATTTTTGTAACGGTATTTCCTAGATGTGTACTTAATTTACTTTACCTTTTCCCATATATAAATAAAGGGTAGTAGGCAGATATTAGGTAAAGTAAAACACACAAACACTTTGCCTTTGTAAGAATTGACGAGGTACACCAGTAAATTCTGCAAGTACCTATGCGAGGTAGTGGGTGCTGAACTTACACCTGTGTATTATCACTTTGTCGACGAGGTGGATACTGCGTATCATACACTCGCAGACTGCCCAGTTTGGAGCAGAGCAGAAGATGTCTTTGTGTGCAAAATGGAGGCCAAATTTATCATTGCCAGCCGTTGTCAAATCCATAAATGACAAAAAACCCTCATAGAGTACGATATATTTCTGCGATATACTTATGTCATAAAAAAGAGGCTGGAAGGTAAAGAGAGTAGGCAAGAAGCAAAGAAGAGACTTTTACTACCAATAATAATAAAAGAGGCTTTTTCTTTTAATACGGTGTGCAGTAACCAGCCGTTGTAGTTGTAAATATGAGTGACCGTCTTTAGCAAAAACGGCCAGAAGATTTGGAATAATGCTGGAAGTATTTTTGTTGCGAGCTCCCGCTGGCGAAAATAAGGTAGAATACCATCAGATTCCCCGTGTTTCCGTCACGAACCCGTATGAAGTGACTCCGGTTTTTTAGCACGCGCGAGTCTAACGTTTCCAGCTTGCGAATCCCGAGTAAAGTAGGGAAAAAAAGTAAAATGCATTAAATTCTATTAGCTAGGTTTGTTACAGCTACAGATGTATTAATATCGGTAGGTAAGTCAAATATATGCATATATTTTTGCTATAAAAAATAACTTACATGTTAATTAACAATGAATGAAAATATTTCAATTTAGTCCGACAACTTTAAAGAGCAATGATCGTTTCATGAGGTTTATTATTGGGTCTTATTATTGATATACTTTGCATGAAATATTTTATTTAAATATTCTAGTTGAGCATATATGTATAAGCGCAAATTATGGTAGTTAATAAATATATTCTATAACAAAAAGCATTTCTTCACAGATGTGTCTTTATTAGGCCGGAATTTTAATAGCAATTTCAACCCTTGATGGGTTCTACTTCAGTTGACTAATGAAAAAAGATGAAATTAAGGTCAAGACCGACAGCAACACTCATAATTACAACATTTACCTCAATTACGATATAAAGTTCGAGCGTTGTAATGTAATTTCGTAGACGTGCTACGGCGTAGTACTTTATAACACTGACCACGTTTCCTTTCTTATTTTCCTTAAAATGTTTGACAATAATTATTTTATAACGACATCGCTACTGTTACAATGAATATCTTTGAATATCCCCAAGTCATGGAAACGAAATGAGCTGCAGCTTTTATATAATAAATCAATTTTTCGTTTGAATTTTATTAAAAGAATATATAAAATCAAGGCGATAGAGTACTTCTTTGCGAGAAATATGACAACATTCTAGTTATTATTAAATCTATTTTCTTTGATAAATAAAGATTTTTTAGTCGGCTGGTTATAGAAAAAACTATTTTTAATTTATTTTATTAATTGCAAAAACCCGTTACGATAATAATTACGATTGTTACTTCACACTTTCTATTATAAACTTATAATAAAAATTAGTAGATAGGTAGACGTAAAAAGTAGTTTTATTGAAATTTCGTAGGCCCGCTACGGCATAGCTACGAAAGTCTATGATATCGGTACGAATTCCTACCAGCTAAATGAGCTTTGCATATTGCATAACCATAATTAAGTTATTTATTATTTAACTTTTTTAAACCTATCTATATCTATTTCGTTAAAATATTTACTATTTGTTTAAGTAATTGTTAACAGGAAAATTTACTAAATTTATAACTAACTAACTTTTGCTACTTTTCCATTATTTAAGTTGTATTAATGATTTTTTTCACTTTTGCTAATAATACTCAATATTTTTCTTTAGCTTAAAATTATATATTATATAATAAATGTTTTCTTTTAAAACATACATTAAAATAATTAATTTTAACTAATATTCTTTATCTATATTATATAGGATCTTCTATTTTTAATTTAAAAGTCCATATTTTATAAAATCATGTAGTTAAAGGAGATTCTTGTAAGTTGAATAAAAGTAAGAGTTATTGAGTTGTCGAAGAAACTTTAACCTTTAATTATTTGATGAAAGATAAATTTTATACTATTATTATTTATTTCTTAATGAAATATTAATCATTAAGAAGAAATAAATCATAGTTAAGTTACTAAATTTTACAATATACCATTTCTCGCTGACACTAAATTCACACGTAAAAAACTAAATAAAGTAGTAAAACAAAACATCTATAAATCATTCATAAAAAATATACAAAAAAAGCATTAGCGGATATCCTCACATTTTGTATTCCATCGGCGTGGTGTTCTCCAAGAGTCGGCAAATAAATCACTTTATAACATCAACACGCACGCACTTCCGCGACCGCGAGCAACCGCGTCCGGCCGCGATGGAGCTCCGGCGACGAGTGACTCGCAGGTGTCGGGCCCCGTCAGTCTCCGTGCCCGAACTCACGCTATGTACCAAGTGACAAACGGTCCCGATGGTTACTCAGCGATTTGGACTCATTTTGAACGAAGTGATTTTTTTATCAGCTGAGAGTACCCTGCCGAATTTGTTAGTGATGTGTCATGGATGGATCTATGTTTCAAATTCTTAATACAAATATATATGATTTTTGGCGGTTTAAGAATCGTAAGGACATTTTGTGTTGGAGCTCGGCTACTACACTACTACTACTACTACATTATAATTAAACTACTTACTTAATTAGGCATAGTAATAAGTAATATTCCCGTAAACGTAAGACATTATTGTCTCTGTATTTATAATTTGATGGGGTTATATATAAAAACATGTAGTTTTATTAATAGGTACCTTACCTATGAAATTAGCGTTTTGATGAACTGGCCACTTTGACTTCAAATTTTTAGGATTTGGTTTGGAATTAAAAATTCAAATTTATTTTGAATGTATGTTCGTCTATTCTTGTTTTGAATTTCGTAATTCATTTGTTTTTTCGCCATTAAATTTGTCTTTGCTTTCGTTTTATTGACAAAATGAAAAACTTAAAATATCGCTATATTTACGAATACGAGTTTAAACGCGGCACTAACGCTGCAGAAACAGCTCGAAGGATTAATGATGTGTATTGCCAAATTACTGTAAAAGAAAGCACTGTACGTTTTTGGTTCCAAAGTTTTCGTTCTGGAAATTTTAACCTACAGAACCAATCCCGTGGCCGGCCGGAGACCCTTGTTGACAATGAAGAGTTGAAGGTGATCGTGGAAGCGGATCCGTCACAATCTCACAAAAAGATACTGGTGAGCGTTTGGTGGTCTAGTGCTGGTGTCATACACTACAGCTTCCTAAGATCTGGTCAGACGATTACTGCAGAGCTGTATTGTCAACAATTAGAAATTATGATGGAAAAGCTGGCCGTTAAACAACCGAGGTTGGTCAATTGCTCAAGCCCACTGCTGCTTCAGGACAACTCCAGACCCTATACTTCAACACAGACGGTTGCTAAGTTAAAGGAGCTGCAGTTGGAATGTCTACGACACACACCATACTCCCCGGACCTTGCCCCAACATATTACCACTTTTTTCAGAATTTGGACAATTTCTTGCGAGGAAAAAATTCAACTCCGACGAAGCAGTCCAAACCGCTTTCAAAGAATTTGTTGATTCACGCCCACGAAATTTTTTTAGTAAAGGAATCAGTGAACTACCTATAAAATGGCAAAAATGCATAGATCATAATGGTACATACTTTAATTGATTAAATATAAAATTTCAATTTTTTTTTTGGTTTTACTTTTTCCCTTATAAAACGCTAATTTCATAGGTAAGCACCTAATATTTCGTCACAAGATAATTTTTATATTGCCGAGGCGCATAGATATGGGCGTCACAAATCTCCACCTGCCCTCTTGTATCCTTAAGTTTTAAATAACAATACCAATATTTTTACGTGTAAAATATAATCCGAAGACTGGATTTAAAAGTAACATAATGATGATCGACTGTTCCATGCATATTACATCAGCGATAGTAGGTTCAAATTCTACATTATGTCATATTCATAACCATCATTAATCTCTTTCAAGAAAAACCAAGACGGCCTATGTCCTGCTACTGTCACCGTCTATGTCTTGGACCTATCTGCGTCATATTATTTATTTCTGAATAATAATAATAATAATAGTAATAATAAAATAAAATACTATCAACCTAGTATGCACTTAGCTTAGGGCTGTATAAACCGGCCAATGCCGAGGAAAACAGAAAAAAGAAATGGAAAATAATAATTATAATAATTTCTGTGGACTTATTACACTACGTTAGCCTAGCCGCATGCTAAGTATCGAAAGTACGGGTACTCGAAAACTTGAATATATTAAATATGTTTTATAAATTTACGAAAGTTTATATCTTTAAGATTTTTATTATATAAATACATATAATACATGATAAACATTTATGACCTAGGCAGGATTTGAACCCGCGACTCCTGGTGCAACATGTTCCGCTTATCCGAGCGAGGTAACAATGCGCCAGCCTGGTCGTTTTTTTTACGTAAAATATGTCATGTGATTTCTTAAACTCATAAAAGAAATATCGTTTCGTTGTCCAGAACTCGCAATACAAGTACTTACGGTTTGAGTACCGTTAGGACTCGTGTCGGGGCTAAGCTGATTAATATTATATTGCTATGAGAGAAATCAAGAGAAATTCTTAAAAGTGAAGTAAAATATGAGGCTATTTTAGTTAGTAGTTCGTAGTAGAATGTAATCTGTTTCTAAGAACTTATCTCGAACTGTGAACCCTTTCCAATATTTCAATTTTATATTAGCAAATATACTCTAGTTAATATTAACAGCCAGTATCGGTACTATCGCTCTAGTACCACGTTACCATATAACCGTAGTGAAGGCTGTGTTAGCTGAAATTTTGAGCATGTGTACTCGGCTCATACATCCGTTTTATAATCAGTAATACATTATAATGATAGTATGTATACAAACTTACAGTTTCAAAATTTCAAATTCCATTACGAGTAGTCTAACATGAGCTAAGACTGTCTCATGTTCGACGACTGAAGTGATCCCTGGTTCCATTCCCGGTTAGGATAAAAAAAAATGTTTTTTTTTTCAAGTCGACTATCGATCTGGAGTTATCAAGATGGCGATGTTTTCTCCCACGTGCCTCGAAGAGCACATTAAGACATCGGTCCTGCAGCTGATTTATCTCGGGTCGTGTTGGATTGCCGTCCCATCCATTTGATTTCTGTCCCCTAACAACGTGTCCTACGCTAAAGGCCTTTCTCTACAGATATAGCTGCTCGCCTTTGCCGACTTTCCGCTAAAAGGATATTAAGGAACTTACACAATTTCATCAGTACATGGCCTAATTAACAATTTGATTTGTTATTATATCACATACTTTTTTATGTTTCGAGGTAGATGAAACTAATATTTCGTGTTGTACTTATAAAATTTTAAAAACCTTATAAATATATTTGTCATAACGCTCATGAGGTACTTATAGTACAAAAAATACTTTGTATATTTGTTTACCTCATGAAAAAAGAATGGTGTACTTTCGTGGAACCAATATTACACCAACGTAGCATTGCCATGTAAACGTAGCAGATGGAGTGTTATTGGATCAGTATATAGACCAAAAAGTTTAAGGCGTCGTCGGTAAGAAAAGTTTAAATTTAAAAACATAGGTACTACTTAATTTATGAAATGTGTGTGAAGTTTGAATGCATTGAAGTAGTATTCCATTTTCATGATATTTACTCACTCGCTCACACATAAAGAGTAACTTGAATTAACACAGGATAGTTTTCATCCCGAAAAATGTTCCTATGGGATGCCATGGGATGTTTTTCTATTTTCCTCGGGATCGAAATTTACGCGGGTGAAACTGCGAGCGCAGCTAGTATGTATACAGATGTCCGTATGCGTATGCTACGTACATAATGTAGCATATGTATACGGATATAGATCATACATACATGAATACTAATTCGATGTGTCGAAGTAGAACTAAATAGGCAAATTTACTGAAACAGACACATTTTAGTTGCTTTTTTTCCAATTTCGAGAACCAATAAAATATATTAAACAGATTGTACTGATTAATTCAGTTAAAATATTCAATTTATTAATTAGTATTAATTGAATTACCTCTCGTCACGTATTTTAAATGTCTATTGATTTTAGTTGGTGCATAAAAATGTTGTTTATGTTATCTATACCAATAATATAAAGCTTTTTTTTATTTATTTGAACTCACTACTCTTTGGAACTACGGGTTAGATTTTTAAAAACTTTTAGTATTAGTTAGTCCATTTAAAGTTGCGGGCGTCCGCTAGTAAACAATAAATACAGTCAAGAGGCCTTGCAGTCAAATTGTGAGTACATGACCTGTGAAGTACTTATCATTCCCTGGTGCTAGAATTAAGTACGGATACATTCTAGAGTTCTTGGCGAGAGTCTAGATAGACTAGACAAACAAATTAATTAGACCAATTATTACTAAAAAGTGTTTACCGTTTCAAAATTGTTACAACTTTCATCTTAATATGACGCTCGGATCTTGAGAAATCGCTTATCTAACATTGGACTCTTATGAAATAGCAGACAAAAGCTAGCTCTTTAAAAAATCGTTATGAAGTCACGTTTGCCATACATACAAATTATATTCCAGTGACATTATGCACGAGCCTTCCAGATCAATCATACAAATCATTTACTCGCAAATCATTTGTATGATCGATTCTACATACACATTGACTCACACAATAAAGCAGATTTCTAATAGATATTAGACGTTAGCACGTAATTAAGCGGCGCTGAGCATTCAATTGTCAGGACTGCAATCATGTTGCGCTTAATAACCACAATCCGCTAGATTAAGCCTTAGATTAATTCGCTCTGTGACGTTTGATTGCATTTAGGCATATGATACAGATTAATGTTGTTTTTAGGGTTCCGTACCTCAAAATTAAAAATATGAGCTCTTAAGTGGAACCTTGTAGGACCAAATTGTTCATTGTCTGTCTGTGTGTCTGCCAAAAAATATAGAGGCGGTTCCGGTGATCTACAGTAATGAAATTTGGTAGGATGTAAGATATAACAATGCAAGAAAAGTTATAAATCTAAAACTTTGTTATAAAAAAATATATCACAAACTTGTATTTGTAGTTTTTATTTCATAAACAATTTGTGTCTTCCTCAGTGATCCCATATGACTACTTTTTTATTACATAATCTCAAATCTGTTTAGATTTTTTTTTAATGTACCGTCATTATTTAAAATGGACATGGAAGATATCGTAGTTCATTACAATGACGAACTCATAAATATATACGAAAAGACGTAGTCGTTTTAATGAGTAACTAGAGTATGTAGACGTACGTAGGGTATGTAGCTAGAGTAACATGTCCGAGGAGTTGGTGGTTCAATTTAAATGCAACTAGCAGAAGATCGGACTCCAGTAAAAATAATATACGTCCAGCAGGGAACTGATAAGGACAGATAATAAAAAATTTGATTTTAAAGAGATACGATGCGTTACGAGTCGTCAATTGATTGAAATAGAACTGTCGTCGATCGTCGTTGGTGCCACGCGTAGTTCTACCAGGCGTACGTCACTCGCTCGAGGTCACGCGTTTTATACCTACGGCTCGGGCTATCTTCGAAGATGTCGGCGACACAGGGCCGTCGCACGCTCGCGCGTTCACATATTATGCACNNNNAATATGAGCTCTTAAGTGGAACCTTGTAGGACCAAATTGTTCATTGTCTGTCTGTGTGTCTGCCAAAAAATATAGAGGCGGTTCCGGTGATCTACAGTAATGAAATTTGGTAGGATGAAAGATATAACAATGCAAGAAAAGTTATAAATCTAAAACTTTGTTATAAAAAAAATATATCACAAACTTGTATTTGTAGTTTTTATTTCATAAACAATTTGTGTCTTCCTCAGTGATCCCATTTGACTAGTTTTTTATTACATAATCTCAAATCTGTTTAGATTTTTTTTTAATGTACCGTCATTATTTAAAATGGACATGGAAGATATCGTAGTACATTACAATGACGAACTCATAAATATATACGAAAAGACGTAGTCGTTTTAATGAGTAACTAGAGTATGTAGACGTACGTAGAGTATGTAGCTAGAGTAACATGTCCGAGGAGTTGGTGGTTCAATTTAAATGCAACTAGCAGAAGGTCCAGCAGGGAACTGATAAGGACAGATAATAAAAAATTTGATTTTAAAGAGATACGATACGTTACGAGTCGTCAATTGATTGAAATAGAACTGTCGTCGATCGTCGTTGGTGCCACGCATAGTTCTACTTAACTCGTATATTATTAGTTATTTTGTTTACGCGTTCGCCTATTATTAGTTATTTTATTTAGTAGTAAAATTTAAAATCAAAATAAAAATTATACGGATTGATTGTGTGTAATTCGCTACTGATTATCATCGCAAACTAACGCTAGCGCTATAATTATATCTACTATGATATGATAATCAAATAATCACTCGTTTTGATAAGTAACGATACCTGTTTACCTAATTCAATAGTGAAAAATTAAATTCAAAGCCTCAATGCTAAGCTGTAACTATGAGATCAAATATATCCAATTGTGGATATGACCTTTGTAAAGTTCGGTTCAAATTGAATATAAGCATCTAATGGGCTAATGGGTTGGCCCGTATAAGGGTCATAATTAATGAAATCCGCGATGGGGATGACGTGTTCATCCCAGAAGGACGCGATAATGAAGTAATGGAATTTGTTTTGTTCCGGATATAGATTATGAATAGCTTTTGAGTAAAGGTAATACTATTTTTGATCATGTCATTAGTAGTTTAAACAGAGGACGTAACCTCACTTAATGGCGTATATTAACGATGCGGTGTGATGACATTTACACAAAGAAAGTTATTAAGCGTTATTTGAAGTAGGCCGATGTTCAGTAGAGGACGAATATTATAAATTACTTAATATTATAAGTAATGATATTAGAGTGTGGCATGAAAAATGAATATACAAATATTTATTTTGGCTAATGAAATTGTTCGTCATTAATCTTTACAATTTTTCAGCTTGATGGCAGTTTATATTTTTCCCTTTACATGCCTTTACTGTAAAACTCTATGGTAATGATGGAGATCCTGCAGCTCGAACTCATGTGGCGACGAACTCTCGTGAAGTGAAAGCTCGTGTTTTACTGAAGACCAATTGTTAAGTCTTGGCGATCATTTTCAGTTTTAATCAAATCAATTCGGACAAGTAGTTCCAGGGATTAGCGCGTTTAAACAAAGAAACTCTTCGCTTTATATTATTAGTATATATTAGATCTTATATAGTTAGTATAATAACACTAAAAATAGCCGGTGGCCCCTGGAGGGAGAAGGAGGTAGGAGAGCAACGCATATGCGTAATATCGTGGCGATTAATCAAGAAACAAATAAGTAGTAAGTTTTAGGAAGAGGTAGTGCCATGCTGCATAGGAGGAGGCAGTACATCCTCCTATGCAACGGAATTGGGCCGGCACGACCGAGTAAGTACCTCTGGCTCACTTGATACCGACGTAAAGTGACAGCGTCTCTGTCGCATTTCGTGCGATTTGTAAGTAGCCGGTGGGGTTATAGAAGGGCAACGCATCTGCGTAACAATCATACGAATGTCCATAGGCATCGGTAGCCATCAAAAGCCTCCGATTGCTCGTTTGCTTCTTATTCTACGAAAAAAAAAATTTAAAAGTACGTAAATGGTTATTATTTTCTAAGCGGCGAGCAAAACAAAGCGACAGAATGAAGACATAAAGAAATGCGTTTTATGTAATTGTGATTTATCTGTTAAAACATTAAGTATCAGTCAACAAACATCTTCCGTCGATATTCTGTAATTCTGTAAGTAGTTCAAATCGAGTCTAACAGTGTCCAGCAGATGCTTGCCATTTTCCTATATGTTTTTTTTCTTTTTATGGTATAGGAGGCAAACGAGCAATCGGAGCCATTTTCATGATTACCGACGCCTCTAGACATCCGCATAGAGGCTATACAGATGCGCTGCCCCCCTTTCTCCTCCCACCTCCATGGGCCATATAAGTAATATTTTTTAACGAACTGCCCAATAACTTAGAGATAAGTAGTATATTAGTCACATTTCAATTTGATTTAAAATGTCTCCTTTAACGCCTTATTTTTTTTTAAAACGGTTACTTGGTAGACCAAATGCCCATTTCTTTCCGTTTTTATTTTATTGTGAATTCGTTTCAAGAACAACGTGAAGACTTTATTAATTATGAGTTCGAGTCAGATTACATGGATAAAAGCACTTTTCGTACCTCATAAGCATTGCAAGATATTTTTAAGTTTTTACTTCTATCGCCAGTCAAAATTATAAGCCCATTTTTGATTCTATTTTCATAATAAATCAGACATCGATATGATATTTTCATTGAATTCCTTATTTTACCCCGCCCCAGTAGGCCAACGGGCTACTCATGAACAGCACGAAACGAAACGATTGTAAGAGGTAGTGCCACACTGCGTGCTTGCATGCAGCCGAATTGGGCCGGCACGACCGGGGAGGTACCTCTCGCTTACACGAGACCGGCGTAAATTGACAGCAGTGCTGTCGCGTTTCGTGCGGTGTGTAAGTAGCCTGTGGCCCATGGAGATGGGAGGAGAAAGGAGGGCAGCGCATCTGTATTACCTCTATGCGGATGTTTGTGGGCGTTGGTAGTCATGAAAATGGATCCTATCCCTTAGAAAAAAACA
>LUGF01013063.1:55458-85782 GCA_001625245.1 Calycopis cecrops
GCCGGTGGCCCATGGAGATGGGAGGAGAAAGGAGGGCAGCGCATCTGTATATCCTCTATGCGGATGTTTGTGGGCGTTGGTAGTCATGAAAATGGATCCTATCCCTTAGAAAAAAACATAAACATTTACACAAGTATAAATTAAAAAATAAAAACCGACTAAAGATTCATTTGAGTATTTTAATTTTTACGTATTCATTTATTACAAGATATCTTTGTATTCACCACCATTACCATCACGTTACATTAACTTATAATTTATTAATTAAATTTACTGAAAATAGAAATCGAAACCGAACTTTCGGTCGGTCACTAATGAAAATTAACTCTTTTATTTAAAGTTATATTTTTTGGCACTACGAGCAGCTTGTAATACCTTTTGATTAAAAACAATTAAATTGTAGAATTCTTTACAGGTGTAATTAAAATTCGTGCACACTTGGATTTCTGATTTTACATGTGTTTCACTCAGTCGATTGCGACTTTTTGACCAAAGTCATTGACTACGCTAAAAACTCGTTCAGACGCGACGTTTGAAACTGGGATTGATAGAATAAATGTAACAATTTTTTTTAATTGGCCGGATTCTTCCTTACATTTTTCAAAAAAATTAACCCAGCGTAAGTCCACCCTCTTTGTTTCATTTGCCACAACTTCACGAACTTCTCGCAATAAACAGTAATCATCATATAATTTGTCCTCATTGATTGGTATATTCAGAGAATTGCCCAAATCTTTTAAATCATTCCAGCTAATTTCATCGTCCATAGTCAAAATATTAATTTTTTGGAAATAACGTCATCAAAGTCGTACCATTTATTCAAATAAGTCAAACATCGGTCTAAATATTTGTTAGCATCTTCATTAAATGTATTTTGGTCAGTCTCAGTAAATTTCATTAGACATTGCCTCCCTGAATGTCCATAAAAAATATCATTCTTTCTGTAAGCGATTTTGGTTCGCAATTCTGTCATAATTTTGTGTAATTCAGTGCAAGTATTATGGTCACTTTCGAGTTTTTTTCACATGCAAGTGTCAAAAATTTGCATTATGTTGTGCACGAAATAGCAGTAGCATAATGGAAGACAATGCTCATGTTTAAAGGCCATCCAAATTATTTCTGCACATTCATCTTCACCTTCACTCAGAAAATATTCTCTCAAAGCCGGCCAATTCAAATATCTCTAAAGCAAAGCTGGAAGCAATGAGAGCCATCGAGTAGGCATATGGCGCAGATTAGATTTGTACTCGAAATGAGTGAAATCAAAGAATTCCTTAAGTTTCTCAGTTTGCTTGGCGAACGCGGAAAATTCACTATACATTTTTAATACTAAAGATTCCACATCAAACTGTAATGCTTTTAATGCATATTTATTACAATTATGAAAAATGTGACACTTACAATTCGCTTTCAAAATATGTACATTTTCATTTTTAAGTTTTTGAAAAACTGAATTATGAATTCCATAACTCACTGAAGAATTATCTGCGGATAGCGAAGATACTGATGCCCAGGATAAACAATTTTCCTGTAAAACTTTACAGAGCTGTGTTTTGATAGCTTCACTAATTTCAGCAGGGTCTTGATAAAAATCAAGTAAACCCCTATTTAACCCATTTTTTAGTGAAAACCATTGCAACTGCAACTGGAAACATTTTCAAATTTCCTTAGTTAGTAGAATCTGTGCCAATAGAAAATTAAGTTGAATCATGCAACTCGGATAGCAGCATTTCTTGCGACAGCGGGCCTAAGACATTTTCACAAATAGTTGTAGCTTTAGTTCGACCGCAAGCTACTTTCTTTGCTACTTCTGAATCAGGAAATATCGTTCTAAACAACTTATTGTTACAGTGTTGACTCGAGTAGCTGTGATCATGATGTTTAACTCCATGATACACAGATGTGACTTCTGCAGCAGTTACAAGATCTTCTCCTACAACAGCTGTAGCTTTAGTTAAACCGGAAGCCACTTTCTTTGCTGCTTCTGAATCAGGAAATATCGTTCGAAACAAATCATTGTTACAGTCTTGACTCGAGTAGCTGTGATCATGATGTTTAACTCCATGACACACAGATGTAACTTCTGCGGCAGTTACAAGATCTTCTTCTCCTACAACTGTAGCTTTAGTTCGACCGCAAGCTACTGTCTTTGCTACTTCTGAATCAGGAAATATCGTTCTAAACAACTTATTGTTACAGTCTTGACTCGAGTAGCTGTGATGATGATGTTTAACTCCATGACTCACAGATGTGACTTCTGCGGCAGATACAAGATTTTCGTCCCGTGAGTGTTTTTGTACAAAAAAACCAGAAACGGATGATGTCGAAGACTTGTTTCTTACAAGTAACTTATGTTTCTTACCTTCTGGTAGCACAATCAGAGCTCTTTTACCTTCGTATTTCACTGAAATGTCTGTACATAATTTACTTGCAGCGGTGAAATCATCCCGTTTTTTAACCCAAGAACTAAACTGTGGATCGTTCAACCATTTCACATTAAAGCTCATATGATGTTTAACTTTTCTCTTTTTCGGCGGTGTCTTTTGCGTTGAGCTTTCCGAATACGACATTACGCTTTATTTAGACTTTAACAGGTAAAAAAATAATATTCGAATTCAAATTTCAAATACAAGGTTTACAATACAAAATGCGTACGAAAATCAGGCTGTAATTACGTTACTAAAGGTGCGAAACCACGTACCGACCATGCCTGCGTGACTAGACGGACTGACAAGTGACAGTTGACTGACTAAGTGTGTGTGGCGTGTGCAAAGGGTAGGTAGAGGGGACAGTGCGGCCTCCACTCGCGCGCCCCGCCAAGCCACTGCCCGCCAGGGTTGCACGCCGCCCGCCACTCGCCAGTCCGGGAAATTTTACCTCGTCCGAACCGACCGTCAGCGCAAATGGCGGATTTTTTCACTTATATTTGACTCCATATTTCTAGCTATTTATTATACTTTTGGTTTGTTTTTACATTTTTTTTTATTCTTTTTTTTTATGATATAGGAGGGCAAACGAGCAGCCGGAGCCATTTTCATGACTACCGACGCCCACAAACATCCGCATAGAGGCTATACAGATGCGCTGCCTTCCTTTCTCCTCCCACCTCCATGGGCCACCGTTATGGTCATATTACATATGGCAAATTGATTAGTATGACTAAAACTACTGCAGTAATACCATTCTTAAGAAAGACGGCAACGACACACCGCATCTCCTCTTCCTCTGCAGCCCCACCACCAAAGTATCTGAAGGTGGGCCCCCGTTCGGTCGCGGGAGATAGGGTGCACGGCAACGACATACCGAGACACTTCTCCTCCCGCGGCCCTCCATGGACGCATCCAGAGCGGGCCCCGGGGAAGCCCACTCGGAACGTCCCATAACGCTCTTAGCTCCACCGTAGTGATTCAAGCCACGGTTACTAATCCCCCTTATCACGAAAAGGTGGAGATCCGTGAAGCAGAAGCGAAACAATTATGATTTTACGCGATTTTATGCGATTATTACTATCCATCACATGCATTTCTGAATTTAATGCTGCGGCTTGTCAAATAATAACCGTTATAATGGCAGAAAGGGCAATAATACTTGATAAGTTTTCTAATATTAAACGAGATTTTCGATAAAGAATTCATCTTAATGCCGATTCAGTCACCCCTCATTAGCCTATCTGAAGCTTTCACAAATCACTGAACCGTGACTTCACGCCAATATTGACTAATAAAGAAGTAATTTATCGCGTCTTAGTGCTTAGTTTAAAGAAATGTATTATCTAAATGAATTACAATGTATTCAAAAAATAATGATACTGTCATTAATAATACGCTTAGCAGAAAAAATATGATTTTAATGATGAGTTACTGTATTAATCACTCACTGTACTATTCTTTAATTATAACTTATAATTAATAGTAATTATAATTAAATATTAATTTCCGTAAAGGTCAATTAGTAATACACTGTACCTAGAGTGTAGTGAAATATAATCTCTTTGGATTTATGTTAAGTATAGTAACAATTGTTTGGATTAACTGCAGATGATATAATAGATTAATTGAAATATAAACTAGATAAGAAATTAATATAATTATGTGTAATATTATAGCTTTATTATGCATATCAGTGCCAGAGGAATAATCTTATAACGTGAACGTGCTACAGTGCCACAAACTCATCTGACCCGGTGACAGCTGGTGATTGCAGCGCTCTCGTCTAATTAAGTGTGTTAAAAATCAAATGTACAAACAACCAACAATTTTACAAACGGTATTAATGGCGCTTGGATATGTTTTTCACCAGCCACCGGATCAGATAAGTTTGTTGCACTATACACGTTCCTATGACAATCAAAATATCGTTGTCATTAATCGATAAAAATCTGCTATTTTTTTTTAAATTGCATAATGTAACATATCTGTGAACTTAATTAAATCGATTCAGTATTTACGGAGATGAGTCTGAGATAATATAGAGCACAAAGGCGGAGTTTGGCCATCTCTACCAGACAACCATCGCTCATAGGAAAGAACTACTTATGATCAACAGGGCCAAAATAAAAAGATTTGTCACCCCTGCCTCCTTTAACGTATAACAAATAGGAGGATGTACATTATTGCTCTTGGCCGACTTATTGAACGCAAAATGCGAATTTAACCTAATCTCGTTGTCCACCATACATTACAGTGCCTCCAAATTACGTCGCAACTTGATTTATTTGTTAGGGTGTTTCACTAAGAAAGTATAGTGCTAGGTTAGAAATTTCATAAGAGGTAGTGCTTGCACGCAGCAGAATTGGGATAGCAGGACTGCGGATCCCTCTAGCGGCATGGTAGCTTCGGTAAAAAGGCCCGACTTCTCCTCCTTGCGGAAAGGCCGGCTGCCTCAGATCAGCCCCTACTACGACGTCGGAACCATGCAATGCGGTCAGGTTCCCATCTGACCACTGGCCCCAGTATGCCAACAATGTGTCCTGCCACTCAGACGGGACTCACCACTCGTACCAAAATGTCCAAGATTGGACGATTCAGTCTTCCTAAATCTAATTCGCGCCGCCATCTGCTGATGCAGAGCGACCTCTAGAAGACTCTTTAGCTGAGATAATCTTAGTCTGGCCTCTCCCCTCAAGTCTATCCGGTATGGGCAACCCTGTCCGGCATATCCTTGGAGATCACAGAGACACGCAAGAGCACGAGAATGAGGGAACACTAGTGCACTATAACATGTCCTGCGCTGATGGGTCATCTAGAATATAATCGGCCGCCGTAGCCGAAATTGGCTAGGACGACATTATTATTATATTATGTAAACCTTCTCAATTTAAAATACTGATGACATTATCTAAAATAGTATTTATTACATTTACTCAAAAGCTATTCAGAATCTATATCCGGAACAAAACAAGTTCCATTACTTCATTATCGTATCCTTCTGGGGCGAACACGTGATCCCCATCGCGGATTTCATTAATTATGACCCTTATACGGGCCAACCCATTAGCCATCAGATGCTTATATTCAATTTGAACCGTACTTTACGAAGGTCACGTCTATAATCAGATATGTTCTATTTCATAGTTACAACTTAGCGTTATGGCTTTGAACTTAATTTGTCAATATTGAATTGAATAAAACGGTATCATTATTTAACAGAGTGAGCCTAGAAGTAGGACTCCATTTTTTGTGTTCTCTGGCGTTGCGTGCCCTGCTGTTGGAGGGGAGCTTCATGCTCTGCGTTTAGGGGCTGCGGGAGCGGGGGCGGGGGCGGGTTCGCGGACCGTGTTCCCGTCGTACGGCGCAAGGAGAAAACACAGTGGGGGTTTAGCCGGTTAGATTCCGGCATAACCTAGCTGCTACTCCGGGCGGCTGGGTATCCATGAGGATTACCCACTATTAAAAAAAAAGAGAGAATATTATATCTAATTGGAAACAGGTAGTGTTGATGGCCCAGCCAATGCTAATAATAACTTTTTCATAACATTATGATGGCCTTTTGCCCTTTTCACTGGTATGAAATATTTTATATATTTTTTAGATTTCACTCTCGATACTGGAACGCCATCTGCCGGGCTGATTTGTGAATCTAAACTATTATTCCCTTCAACACACACAAAAAAATTCGTCAAAATCGACGCCGTCGTTTAGGAGGAGTTCAGTGATATGCACACGCAAACAAGAAATACACCTATATTTATATAATATAGATAATAGTACTTTTTATAAATTCGTAATGAAATTCTTAAAATAGAATACGTATAAATAAGGACAAAGGTGATGTTATTATAGAAATTAGTTTTCCATTTACTAGACCACTTTTATTCAAACAATGTGGACACGCATACCTGGCAAGAAAGTCACCGGATGCAATCCACGTTGTACGGCATTCGTACAATCAAGCGATATACTTTAACTTAAATAAAAGACACAGAAATATAAGCCTTTGCTGCTTCAAAATAAATACTATAATAGCGCTAATATGAGAATAGAATAGAAATGTTAGTGACTGTAAAAAGTACGTAAATGTAGGTGGTTGGGGTGAATTCGGTCTGTTCATTTTGAAAGAGAATTATGGAATGAAAGGCGACGAACTGGAACTAAAAGATGTAATGTTTCCTTTTTCCATAGATTATTGTATATACTAGAGATCTTTGACTGTGTTACTTTATTGTGGTAAATAATTTTAGTTATCTATCACTATTTTTACTATATAAGAGTCTTTCTTTTATTTAGAATTTATAAGTAGACTTACAAGAACATAAAAACAACAAACTGCCATTTACAAGTTTCCACTGTTAGTACATTGAAATTAACACAAAAAAGCAAGATACAAAAAATGTAAATCGGTTGTCCGCAGAGGTAGAATATGTTAACGTCCTTAATTAAATTATATGACACACAGAAAACGTCAATGCAGGAATTTATTTAATATCCCAAATAAGCAAAAAGGTAACTTTATTTAATATCCCAAAAATGAATTGATTCCTTGGGCATTGGTTTAACGAGGGTGAAATATCATATCAAATATCAATATTCTTTTTTTTTAAAACATTAAACATTTTATTTAATTATTGAAATAGTTGATAGAATGTATCGGCACTTCTTGATAGAAATTATAATATGAATTTCCATCAAGAAGTACTTTTATAAATTAATATACTTTTTAGTACATTAATTATTGAAGTTTGTTACTAAATGTAAATAAATGAAAATGCTTTATTTTGTACCTAGGAAAATTTTTGGTTCATAGTCATAGCGGTGGGGCTCTGTTGCCACATGTTCCACCACAAATTCTTGGATGAAATCAATTGAACCAGTGAGACCTTTCTATACCCCTTTTTTAAAAAAAGGTTGTTTTGTGGTATTCATGTTGAATCAGCTGAGGTGAGATCGGGCCAAATATAGCTTTTTTAACACTTCGAAGTCACGAGGTTGAAGCAATTGCCTCAAAGAGCACGATAAGCAGTGAGTCTAACGCCCAATTTTTCTCTTCTCGAGTGGGCCAGACGGATAGACGGGAACAAATAAATAGTGAGTGCACGTGTATCTGCAGGAAAAGTGTGTGATAGTCAAGGTTCTAACTCTGCGTAGACTGAAAACAATGGTATGTGAAGTTTGCCAACTTTTCAGATGGGCTATTTTTTTATTGTACTTTCACTATCATACCGAGCGATTTTGTGACTACCAACGCCAATTAACAACTGCACAGTTATACATTTGCAACTAGCAAATGCAAACGCATAACCCCTATATACCCCCCGCTGAGTTTGTTTCGCCGGTTCTTCTCAGGACAGGGCTAGGGTTGAACCGGAGGTAGATTGAATTGTTGACGTTCAAAAAGTAATTCCTGTAATTCTAGTTTGAATAAAAACTTTTCTTTCTTTCTTATATATATTCCTATATTATATTCCTATACATACTGAGAAGGGCAACTTTTGCAAATTTGCAAATAGACTCCCGGAAAGAAGCACACGAAACTTTAAATAATACACTGTGGGACGTTCTCTTGTATATCAAAATACATGAATAAAACAAATTGATTACATAATCTATATTAATAAGTTATTTAAGTTTTAATTTTTAAGGTATACATATTTTGTACATACATGTATAAAATAGTAACCGAATTGGTTAGAGGAAGCAGTGCACCTGAATTTTATTTGTTTTAGCGGATGTTTTTGTATGTTAGTCTAGTAAACCACATTATCATGGCAAGCCCACAACTAATTTGCACCATGAAATAAATCTCAATGAGGTAAAGCATAATCATAAAATTTATAATCCGCAATAATAATTCATATGAATATTGTTGCAAGTGAATACAATGCTGTACTATAATATTAAAACCGCTCCGCTCAGTAATAACTCAGCGACCACAAGAAAGGTAAAGCAGCAAAAACCACAAGGAAAAACCATAAAGTTTGATTAGATTTTGTAACAGGCCACGGCAATGTACATTAGAATGCGTGAATCGCGACTGAGGTAATTGAATTTTCTAGGTCATTGCTCCAGATTTGGAATAAAGATAGGGTTGGCGTTTGTTAAATTTTTCATTAACAGTAAATCACAAATCTATTAATAATCATCAGCTTTATCTAACCTGGTGGTTGCCTTATATTCCTCTTAAAAAAACTGAGTCAAAAATAATTAAATCTCTTAATGTAGACTTTTGCAGAAATGACAATAGTACATTATGATAAATATTTTTAATAGTACAAGTAACAAGTAGCAATTAAACTTTTTATCTCTGTATCAGTGGATAGCTGAAGCGATAAATATAAGTCGTTCATTGTCAATTAATATTTTTAAAGCTCTTTACGATAGTTTTTTTTAGAGGAATACACATGCATCAAAAGTAAGTTAAAAGATCAAACTAATAACACAACAAATTTATAAAATACGCGTAGATATATTTCTCATTTTCTTTGCGAAGACAGCCCTGGTTTAGTTCAGGGATTATGCATAGCCTTGCGGTAAGGATTTTCTTTATCCACGTTAAGGTGAGATACATCAAAGAGGAAACGTGATTTCACTATTATACATTCATTTCTTAAATAAATCAGACTATAAAATATAGTGTTTTTATGTTTATTTAAAATTCAACGCAGAGAACAAAAAAGATAAGAGAGTAAGAGTGAAAGACAATATAATACGTATGTACATACAGTGGTACATTATAAAGTCGGCCTCCTCTTCTATTTGTAAGCATGTTAAACCATAGATACTAAATACCTGCATACCAGAGTCACATCAAATAGTGTTAGTGTCGATGGGAAGGAAGTGGGACTTTTCAATGTCTACTGATAGTCCGAAGCATGGAAATCGGCGGTATCATATTACCTTCCCTCGGAGAGCTCGTTAAACAATCTGCCCTGCATCTAAATTTTCTCCGTCCATCCGTCCAAAAATAAAGCCATACCTGCACAAAAAAATAATACTACCCCGGTCTACTGTCAATTGAGATCCTCTAATTCAACCGTTAACACACAGACTAGCAATAGTAATTTTAATTTTAATTTCCCACTCAACAGTAGGAACAAAGATAAGGATTGCTTCGAAAAAGGCACTATACCTTATTATTTTCATAAACAGCGGTCAAAAACTGTATTAAATAACCAGTTTTTTCGTTCCACCCGTGTTTGAACTTACAATATTCCACCAGAATATTGCTGGAGCAATTAATAAAAGTGATTTTTCAAGGAAAAATGATATTATATTATGTATGACCGAAACTTTTATAAGGAAGGGCTCGGAAAATTTACTAAAAGTACCAGGATACAGGTTAGTTTCTTCATATTGCCGTAATACAAATAGAGGGGGATCTTGTATTTTAGTTAAAAATGATATTCGTTGTGTACCATGGACGTCAGACCTCTCCTGCGATTTTGATTTTGAATGTTGCGGTATAGAAATGGTTTCACAAAAATTAACTGTTATATGTATCTACAGAACACCCACTAGTAATCTAATCTAATATTTCTATCAAAAATTGAACAACTACTTTACAATATTTCAAAACGATCAAAAAAAATAGTCATATGTGGTGATTGGAACTTTAATACGTTAAAACCAAATAAATTTTGCTTAAATCTCATAAGTATTTTTAAAAATTTCAATATAGAGATGCATATTAAATTGCCTACACGTCAAGATTCGTGTCTTGACCAAATTGCAAGTAACATAAAACGAATTCAGGCTAACATCCACCACTCGAATCTTTCAGATCATGACACTAGCCAAACTTTAACAATTAGAGTCAACAAAAATTTTAAACTTCACACATGGTACGTGGAGGTCAGAGATTATGGTCGAGAAAATATTGATAAATTTGTTAATTGCATATCGGCGCTAACATTTTCCGTGATATACGAAATACATAATTTAGACGAAGCTTTTCGAGAATTTCATAGTTTATTGACATTATTTTATAATCTGTGCTTCCCTACTATTAAAGTAAATGTAAATAATAAAACAAATATTACCGTGCCATGGCTAACGAAGAGTCTAAAGAAGTGTTGCATTAAAAAAAGGATATTATATTTCAAACAACGGACAAATGATAAAAATAAATATTATAGTAAAAACTACAAATACTACTCGAAGATACTTAAACAATGCATACTAAAATCTAAACAGTTACAAAATAAAAAATATATGCGGACAAAGAAAAACAATTGTAAAGCCGTTTGGCAAATAATAAATGAAAACATCAATGATACAAATATTAATACACATATACACACATAGAGAAAATAATGGCTAATAATGAAATATATACAGCTAATGACATTAGTAATTTATTCAACAGTTATTTTATTAATTTGACAAATAAAAATTATTTTAAATTTAATCCTAAAGATTTTACTAATACATTGCATAATATAGACTATCACAATTCAATATTCTTAAGCCCGACAGATCCCGTAGAAATACAAAAACTAATTAATAGTCTAAATAATACTAGTGCTGTGGGAGTAGATAATATTAGCACTAGAATATTAAAAATGGTCTCAAAATTTATATCACATCCTTTGAGTCACATCATTAACATGTCGTTACAAGAAGGCTCTTTTCCTGAGAGTCTCAAAATATCGGTTATAAAGCCTTTATATAAAAAGGAAGATAAGACCGACATAAACAATTACCGACCAATTACATTGATACCAATTATTTGAAAAATATTTGAAAAGGTAATGCTGGTGAGACTTGACAAGTATGTGACCAATCATAATATATTAACAAGTAATCAATATGGGTTTTGGAAAAATAGCAACACAGCCTTAGCCTGTTTTAATTTAATTAAAAATGTCACTGAAGCTTTAAATGACAAAACTCTAGTTTCTGCAATATTCCTAGATATGAGCAAAGCTTTCGATTTTGTAGATCATTCATTACTTTTATATAAATTAGACAAATATGGAATAAGAGGAATAGCTAACAAATGGATACAATCATATCTATCTAATCGATACCAGTGCGTCGAAATTAATACGATGATTAAAAATGAAAAGAAACCCGTTAGATCAAGCTACAGTATAAATAAATTTGGTGTTCCTCAAGGAAGCATACTAGGTCCTTTTCTATTTCTACTATATATTAATGATATTCCTAACATTACTCACCACCCTACTCTACTATATTCAGACGATACCACAATTATCGTGAAAGGAAAAAATAGAAACATATTAGAAGACGACATAAATTCAACATTACACAATACAATTAATTGGCTTAGTAATAACAATTTAAAAATAAATATAGAAAAGACCCAAGTAATACAATTTCAAAATTATAACTCTAAAAAAATCGATCTAAATTTATACTACAAAAATATAAATATTTTAGGAGTCGACTCATCAAAGTTCTTAGGACTTATAGTTGATAAGAACTGCAACTGGAAGGCCCATATAGAATATGTACGTGTGTAGCAAACTTGACAGGTTTGTTTATGCTCTAAGACGATTACGCCAAACAGTGGGCACGGACGCGGCGCTCACTGCATACCATGGCTACGTATCATCGGTTCTCTCGTATGGTCTGGTGTTATGGGGGAACTCAGTTGAGGTCGAAAAAGCATTTCGTGTGCAGAAAAAATGTATAAGAGCTATTGTTGGCGCCTGGTATTTAGACAGCTGTAGGCCCTTATTTAAGAAATTAAATTTACTACCACTAACTTGCATGAAATTTTTATTTTTGTTAAATTGCACCCAGAGTACTTTAAATTAAAATCCGATGAGGGGCGGAAAAATAATAGATACAAAAACAAACTTTACCGTCCTTGGTGTCATTTAAATATTTATAAAAAGAATGCCTACATACAGGCTATTGACATTTATAACAATTTGCCTGATAAATTTAAAGATCTACCGTTTAATAAATTTAAAAAGGATATAACATCATGGCTTAAAGAAAATTGTTTTTATAACTTAAATGAATTTATGGTACAAAATTATAATATTTAGAATTAATAGGGAAATTATTTAACTACTATTTGACTACAGTTTTATTTTTGTTTATTTATTGTAACAATGTTCAATATAGTAGTATGTATAATATGATAATTTTAATAGTATTAATAATAAAATCTAATTAAATAAAATTAATAATAATCAATCAAAACTTAACATGAATAATAAAAATTAATGTAAAATTAGATTACGTATATAAAAGTGTAATAAATATTTGCATGCTAATATAGCAGAATATGTTGGAAACTCATATTATGTAAAACACCTATTTTGTATGTACCCATATTCGAGCAAATAAAAATTTCTTTCTTTCTTTCTTTCCGGTTGTTTCGGACTACTGTCCCATAAGACTTAGACTTAGCACCCACTAAGGGAATAGAGAGTGCACTTGTGTTATTAACATAACTCTAAAAGCATATTATAGTAAAGGAATAGGATATCATAACAAATTTGACATATACATAAAATTTATGGAGTAAAAAAGTGGCTTCTGATACGTTTATTTTTTTATGTAATACAACAATATTGAACGATTATAATTAATAGTTTTATATTTTTACTATTTTTTGTACCTTTTTGTATACCTTTTATTATTATTTTATTTAAATCTAACTAACAAACAATAAACTGAATTTCCGGTGAAAAAGTTACTTAAAACCTATAGGTACTTAGCACGTTACTTCACACACTAATATTTATTATTATTAGTATTGATCTCTAATCTACGTCTGCATCATAAACAAGTGTCACAGAAATTACTCTGTCAAGAAATTGTCTATAAGCCGGCTGGAGTCATAAAAAGGTAACATCCCCTTGACATGGGGAGCACGTAAAGCCCGTCAATCTTGCGGCTGAGCTGACATTTACTTACGTACCATCGAAATAAGACAGTGAATAAGGAGTGTATTTTAATCTTCATTATATTATAGTACATATAAATAGGTACATAATATAAGATGATGTTCATTACAATTTGAAAATATTTAATTGTAATAATTATAGTGATTTTTATCCTAATGGTTATAAGACGATAGCTGCAAATAACAATCAATTATCTATATATTAATACGTGAATCAAAAACTTTGGGAACATTTTTACGAAAATTGCGCGGACGGATGAAATTTGGCACACTTATAGTTTACGTGTAAGGGTCAATTCACACCAAAAGCGCGGCGAAGCGCAGCGAAGCGAAGCGCAGTTTATGAATCATATGAATTTGAACTTTATAATTATTACTATAATACTACCCGCAACTGCGCGAGAATTCGCTGGAATCCGCGCGGAAGTCGCGAGAATTCGATAATAAGTACTACAGTAATGAAAATAAAGTTTAAATTTATATGACACTGAAAGTGCGCTCCGTTTCGCTGCGCTTCGCCGCGCTTTTGGTGTGAATTGAGCCTAAGAGAAGTGCAGAACGCTAATATATTTTATCTACACTAATGTTGTAACATTCTACTTATGTTTCCAATACTTGACTTATAATAACTACTGTTATAGCTCAGACAACAAAAAACTCAATTGACATGATGTTATAATATCCAAATCGATATCGTAAAATCTCATTATAACACTGTGTTATAATGAGATTTTACGATATCGTATTATAACACTGTGTGTGTGCGAGAGAGAGAGAGAGAGAGTGGTGAGAGAGCCTTATTTCAAAATCCTTAACTGCGCGCGTTCGCTCCTGATTGGCACTACGCTCGCTGCAGCTGCGATCTCATTGGTTCAATGCCAGCTTGCGAAGGATTTGTGAAAAAGAGACAAAGCTCTACAAAAAAATGAAAACAAAAATGAACGCCACAGACAACGAATAATCTACTGTTTAGTAGAAATTTAAAAGTAAAGTCATGTGATTTTTTCACATTATATTTCAACATTGAAGCTAGTATTTTAACATTGAATTATAAAAAAGTATATATTTACGCACCGCAATATTTGCAATCATATTAAAGTATTTAATAAAATTATTTATCTTCAAGAACATTACATTTTAAATCGTCGGTCAAGCAGTCGTCGCCTCGTCGGTCAAACAGTCGTCGGTCCAACAACGGATGGGGCAATACGCGTGAATTTAATGTTTCGCAATGTTTGATTAATTGATTAATTGCATTAGTGAAGATAAAGTAGTGTATGCAACTGCATATAACACGGGTATTAAAACACTCGTGAGGTACTATTTTGAAACTCGCCTTCGCTCGTTTCAAAAACTCACACTCGTGTTTTAATACCCTTTGTTATACGACAGTTGCATAAACTACTATTAATAACAATGTTTATAAAGTACTTTAATTTATTAAATAAAACTTTACATAGACTACCATGCATTTGACATTATTGATATAATATAAGATACACGTAATTATTGATGAAGTTATGTCTTTTGCAAGTGTTGAAAATTCTACATAAATTGTTTACCTTAGTTACAATGTCATAACATGTCATATGCTATTTATTTTTTTTAGCTTTAGCTTTTAATTACAAAAAAGTTCACTTAGATCGAATATCGATCTTCGCAGTTCCACTAGTAAATATTAATAATATCAATGCTACTGTATACACATTACACATATCCATGTAAAAGATAAGATAGACAAAATGACACGTTTCTAGTGAAAAACAGTTGATGTTACAAATCAGCCCTATACAATGCATGATTGCTAAGTGCTAACCAATTCTTAATGTCATATTTGTTATAAATTCATAAAATACCCACGGGCAGTAGTAGGTGGCCGACATGACCAAGAGGTACCTCCCGATCACAATACCACCGAGTTCAGGTCCATTACATGAGGGAAGGAGGTAGTATTTACGTTACTTAGTACGGGGCTAGAGTAACGTGATATGCACCAGTCCACTGACATTATTATCATTATCATTATAAATATTATCAATTGCAAAAATGCAAGTTACGTTTAACAGAACAGTCGTACAAACGCGGATGCCGGTCACGAACGTGGTCTGGTATAAATAAGGGCACGTCGCTGTTTATTGTCGACACGTACAATTTGTATCACCTGTAATTTGATGTATGAACAGGGAACACTGAAAAATGTACCCTCGCCTGTTCCTGGGGGGTTGTGATTGACTACGAATGTGCGCTATTCAATTATGTAGTTTCGGTGATAAAGATAAGGAATTGCTATATTTGATTTATAATATTATATAGATAGGCCATATATTTTATGGCCTATAAATATCATTATTATTATTATTATATCAAGCCCATTATGTATCCCATTGTTGGGCAAAGGCCTCTCTCCATTTTTTCCATTTTTCTCTGTACAGAGCTGCGAACATAATATGTCGTGATGTAGCTCTGAACAGAGAAAAATAATAAGTGAAATTAAATATATTATTTTTAATCGCGATCAGATAACTATAAAATATTAATTCTATAATATAGACTATTTAATATACATATATTTAATGTAGGTCATATGTATTTTTACCTTGAACCTTAAAAGTGCGATTTTTTATAGAATCGGTTTGTTATTAGTCAGAAAACGTAAAGGTTAGGTCCAGATAATATTCTGTATAAGTATACGTCTATATATAAGTGTATAAGTAATAAATTTTTTTTAACTTCCCTATCATCTAGCATTACAAATTTTGATAAGATTTGATACTATGAGGAAAATTGATAATTTATAATTATATCGCAGAAACAAAATAAAATCAAACTCCCTTTGGTATAAAACTTAGGTATGCAAGTCTGTCTCGAATTTTACCGGCTTGAAAAAAACTCGAAGATACAGTTCTTTCTAGTGCATATACTTACTATGACCACAAAATTATTTAACTGTGCGTTCTTCAAACCAGTATACTAATTACTTTGTATTTGATAAAATATTATGCTTTTTTATACTATTTCCACTTTTTATCGATTCAAATTTCATTATAGTTTTTCATCAGGTTTCGATAAATAGTGGATGATAAAAAGTGAAAATAGTATAAAAAAGTATATTATTTTATCAAATATAATATGAATTTCCATCAAGTGACAATACATTCCATCAACTATACTAATTACTTTGGATTGGTTCCCATAATTTGTGAGATGATCCATCTTTCAATATCAAACAAAAAACTTTCCATAATGTAGCTTTCTGTGAGTGATTTTTTTTAGAATCGGCCTATTAGTTTTGGAGTATAAAAACAAATAAACAATACACTTTCCACTTTATAATTTAAACTATTCACAAAATTTCTTTGCAAACTTTATTCCTCCATTTTACCACTTTTAAGAAGAATTTTAACCATTTCACCTTCACTAACCATTTTTAATTGTAACCCAGAACTTATAGACTCTCTATAAACTTTTTTACTCCCCTATTTCAACCCCTTAGATGTTAAATTTCAAAAAAAAAAATCCCACTCACTTATGTCATAAAAGAAACCCAAGGTTTCAAAGTTCTAGGTAGGTACAGTAGTTTCGACTGTCATATTAAGTCAGTCAGTTTCGCCAAATGACAACACAAATACTATAGTTAAAACGAACCTGATGTACAAGTAGGTTCTGTACTTGTCTTTATTCATAAACGCGCATTAGCAATACGCTTAAATTACACAATGTACACGTAAAAATAAATATGTAAAAAGAACATAAGGCTTTAAAAACATTTATTCTAAGCGGCTTCTTCCACATAACGAAGCATACAAACTATAAAAGTTTTCAATCGGCAAAGTGTTCAAAAATTTAGACCTAAAAATTACCTAAAAAATTAAATTTTATTTAAAATCCAAGAAATGTTTGTTTTTATTTAAATCAAGTGGCTTTCTCTTATGCATTTTAAAAAGTACTTCATATTCACAGTCGCTTATAATTTGTATAAGTTTAACGAGAACTTGGCTGTAACTCAACCGTGCCTGAGAAATAGTCTGGCGGTTTATAAATAACTCATGAAGAGGGACTTTTGAATGTAAATACAGAGAACTTATATAAAATTTCTGTAAAGGCACTGGCCGAGTACAAAGCGTACATTATGTTAATGGCTACTCAACATAAATATATCAGTGAACTGCAAACATAATTTGATTATTTTGCGGATATTACAAATTCTTGCTACTGGCAGCCTGTTTCGATATTTTAAAGCGATACTGTATGCGTTTGTGGGATGGGAGTGCCTTTATTACCTTATATTATGTGTTTACATAAGTGATATACGATTTATAGTTTTAACTTCGAAATTTCTCATAATATTTACTTAGGTATAGGTAAAACAGAGGTTGTTTTTCCGCCGAATTCTGTCATTGTTCGATGATGTAGAATTTCTCATCAATAACAACAGTTAACAAATGACTGGTGCGTTAGGGCTAAAGGTCGAATCGCACTTTATTTGGCGGCGTGTCAAATATTATTTCTATTGTTTTATATTGTTCCGTTGTTACGTCCTTGTAATTCGCCTCGTAAAAATAATAGACGGGCCTCTTAAGTATTGTCGCTTAGGTACGGTTCGACCCTAAGGAAAATAAATTAATAAAATCAGTATGCCGAGACCGCGTGTAAGAGTGTAAATACATGATAAGAATAAAAGGATGAAATGCTATAAAAGTTGATAATAGGATGATTTAACATTACATTACGCATAGCGCACATTACCTAAATAAAGTGTAGGAACTTAAACTAGAAATATTTCAATGATCAATGAAGCCACTTTGGTATCCATAATTTTTTTCCATCCCACAATTTGCTATCTCAAATAACACAAGGTGATTAAATTAGACCGTTCTATGAACCGCGCACATGTTCTATGAACGTTTTCACTAAAAAGACAGCGGTCGAATGTAACTAAAATATACTTTTCGCCGCAATAAAGAAGAGAAAACTCTAAGCTACAATACATACAATACATATAGAGAAGCTGATGTGGATTCTAATAGCAATTACACTAAAAAGTAGCAAGTATAAAAATGGAAGATAGACTGAAACCGTCTGGCGTGAGAGAGAAAAATTAAATTACAAAACGCTCAGCTGCATTACAATGGGCAGATGGGATATAGTAAATCGTGGCTGCATTGTATATTGATTTCGAAATTACAATCAAGCTCGAGAAAAGTATTTGTGATTTGTTTTTGATACGAGTAAAACAATATATTTTGAAGGTAGTAGCATGAATGCAGCCGAATTGGGGCGGCACTATCGGGGAGGTACCTCTCGCTTATACGACATCGGCATGACAGCTGTGTTGTCGTGTTTCATGCGGTTAGTATAGCCGGTGATCCGTATAGGAAGGAGGAGGATGGAGGGCAATGCATCTGTGTAGCCTCTGTGCAGATGTCTAACTATAGGCGTCGGTAGTCATGAAAATGATTCAGACTGCTCTTTGCCTTATACTAAAGAAAATAGAAATTCTGTATAAGAATTTTGTTTAATAGGATTATCGTTATAATTCAGCTGCATTAGTAATCGTTCGTGGACGACATTTTTTTATTATAAGGAAAGTATAAAGTAAGGTAAGCAACTATTTATATATCAATTACTAATTAATCTTTTTAATATATTTATATCACTACATAGAGATCTGGTATTTTAGATGTCCCATCTTTTTAGAAAAATATTTCTCTAAAGATGGTATGATACAAAAGCAAAGGTAAAATCAATTTTGTTGTTGGTAATGTTATACATTTTGTGAAATGATTATTATTATGCGTTAAAAAGGAGGAGAAGAGAAGTAGACACTCTACTGTCTAGATTCGCCTTCTACGCGATATGCTTTTTTTTTATTATATAAGTGTATAAAAGGTCCCTCCTGTTATATAGGAAATCCATCCTATTAGGAGCTACCTATTTAATAACAGTGCAGGAATAGCAATACTAATTGCATTTAGAATATAGAAATGTAGTCATAATACTGTACGTATACAATTCAGATAGACATAATATAACATTATTTACTCGTGCTTATATATTTATGAAAATAATCACCCACGTAATCGTCAGATAAACCGTTCGCCCGATATTCCCTTTCAATTAAAAAATCTATCCGAAAAGGAAACTTATATAAATCAGAGATTATATTCATTCATTTTTCAAAAGCCCTTACGCATAAGCAGCTTTGTTGGGGATAAAGTACAAAACGTAATACATGAGATTCGGAATCATCGATGCAAAAATAAGTTTAAAAGTTTACTTGGCTTGTGGTGAAAGCTGGGGAATCAAGAAACTTTTATTATGTTATCGGCAAACATATAAAATCAGTATAGGGATATACATGTTACGTACATGAAAATAATATTGAAACTATTATTTTGAGAAAACTTGCTATTTTTATAAGTTATATGAAAAAGTCATAGTATAAGCGGACAAACCAACAGTCGGAGCTAACTTTATGACTACCGACGCCCGTAGACATCCGCATATCCGCAGATGCGTTCCTTCTTCCTCCTCCCCATGGGCCAGCCGTTGATTAATATACTCTTACTCACATTATACCAACGTGCAGCCGGATGACTAGATATAGTCATGAGTAATGAGTAATTTATCATAACCTTTCGTCACTCTTTGACTGCTCAACCAAAGTTAACGAATACGAAGAAACGGCTCATCTTTTATAGTCTAGTTTTTGGCTTGGATATAAACATAATTTTAGAAAATGTGCACAGTATTAAGGAATCTCATGGACAACATGTAAAACTTTATGCCTTCAAACGATTTTGCCATATCTATTGAACGAATTTAACCCCTAACAACATCATAACTAATAACAAACTAAATGCTAATTAATCAGTCAATGTGTATAATGATATATTGTCTCTATGGTGCACTGCAGCAGCTGTGCCTCATTTGGCTCATTTGGATCATCACTTAGCTCGTTGAAACCAAAGAAATGTTGTACTACATAGACTACATAGGCAGAAATTGATATCACACCTCATTCCTATTTTCTTCTGATTAAATTCATTGAGGGATTCAAGACAGTTTTAGTCTTTCTCTCAGGCTCTATGCGGTCATATTAAATGATCATAGAATTAGCAGCGCTAGTTACTCTGTTACAAAAAAACGTCATGAGAATAACACTGACGTGAAGTAACAGCGGCATAGTTTCGTTTCAACACAGTTTGAAGGCGCTTAGCTTTGGAGGGAAAAAATATAATGCACATAGCATTATATTTTTTTATAGTTTATGGGGGAGATGAGAAATCGGAGCCATTTTCATGACTACCGACAACCATCGCTTCCGCATAGTGGTTATACAGATTTGTTGCCTCCTTTCCCCTCTTCCCTTCCTGGGCCACCCGCTACTACGCACCACATTATACGCGAAAGCACAGCTGCCTTTTTACGCCGTACGACTTAAGTATATTGTTAGTCTTTAACAATACATGATGATGGACCATTCGTTTGCTAGGATATTGAAAGCTGTTTTTGCCAACACAATATGTAAGTCGTTCAACAAACTTTTTTTTTAGAAATTAGCATGAAAAAAACAACGATTTATGACAGTTATATAATATCAGGGTATATTTCAACGTGCAAATATATGAATACATAAATTTCACAACACTGCGTCGAGCCTTATTTTACGGAATAAAAAACGACCAAAACAAATTAGCTGCTCAACAGATTTTTAATCTAAGCTCGTTTAGTGAACGCACGTTCCACGGCTTAAGCGGCATGTTGTTAACGTTGATGAATAGATGGCGTTGTAAATAAAAAATGAACCCGACCGGTCTATTCAAACGCGTCAGTGTACCTGATTGACGTGTGAGGCTTTGAAAGTTTAATTCGATTGCTCACGCGAACAGTGATTGGCGGGCATTTCCATTGTTCAAATGTTAATGTTATACCCACAGGCCCCCGTTGTTGACGCTAAAGAGGGACGTTTGCAATTAGTGAATATCCCTTTATTGTTGAAATTTCTATTTGGATATTTTGGTAAACATTCGTTCCATTGTCCGTTTGAATTTAATGTTACGTTTGGAGTTTATTAAGCTTGAAGCACAAGCTACAAAGTTGGATTGGATGTGGATTTGTAAATAATTAATTTGAGAGTGTGGTAGCGAAGATATTGGATTGCAGACAATGGTCAGCGTTCGATTTTAAACTCGTGCACTGTGAAAAATAAGCTTTTTATTTTCTAGTCACGGCATCATCATCATCTGCCTAATGAATATCGTTTGAAGTTTACCATAAATCAATATTGCATATTCAATATTCATGTTATATAAAACAAGATATAAAAATGATTATATAGAGACAAAAAATAAATCGACCATTATTTTTAGAAGAACTAACGAAAGGATAAAAAAATAACATTTGAATAAGGAACTCTCACGAGTCCGCCTTCGAGTATACTAGAATGGTTCAAGAGAATAAAAGTTATGAATTTTTTAAAAGAGCATTTCCATAAAATACTTCCTTAGGTTTTCTTGGCATTTGGTGATTCTTCTGAAATTTATCAATTTAAAAAAATATAATATGTATTAAAGGTTTTTAATTATTCTTATTTGATAATTTTATATATTATAACTATTTGAAAAGTGATTAGACACCTAATAAAACGAAGGTTAATGTAGTCAATACGAGTACAGTAATACCCCGAAGTTACGCGGTAGTTGGGACCGAACTGTAACCGCGTAAGTCAAATTCGCGTAAGTCGGGGTAGTGTTAGTCGAGATGTTACTGTATATTGGGAGTACTTAAGAGCGTTTACGCCTTGCGCACGTGGTTTTATGTAATTCATGGGTAATTCGAAACCACACATACGGATCGCCGTGTGAGTAGCATATATATAATGTTAGTGTATTCTATAGTGAAATTAACCCACTATGATCCATATCGTCGAAAAATACATATAAAATTTTAAATATTTCACATTTTTTTAATTTTAATTTCTCATAGATAAGATACAAAAACCAATTTTTTTTTCTACTAACTATTTTCTCAAGGATCTTATCAAGTGGTTATTATTTTTTGTTAATTATATATTTCAGTACTTTTATGATATTTTAAGCTTCGAAACTGACGCTAAAAGGGAAATTAACAAACCTCTAATAAGTAATCATGATAGAATGCGTACATACTAAAGTAATTGAAATATTTTTTCTACTAACTATTTAGACAAGAAAATGTCCTACAATTATTAGTATGTAACATATAATATAAGATAAGTGGTTCATGAGTTTAAGGAGTTTGAAAAGTACTGTTTTCAAGGCAAATTGCGTTGGAAGGCGTAAACGCTCTTAAATAAACCGCGATAAAATACGTTAACATAATTTTAATTTGAGAAATAACTTGAGAAAGATATGTTAGATGTCTAATTAAAACTTATTAGTAGTGTCTATAAAGAGCTTCCTATTATGTCGGTATTAACGCGACACACCGCCAACGCGGCGCTTATCAATTAATATAATGACTACATAGTCATATGACTTTGATATATATTCGTCTCGATTACGTAGCACTAAGAGAACGCTCTGAGGCTTAGAACTAAATCAATTGATTAATGATTGGTTCACTGATGGTATGATAATAGGTATAATATATTTTAGTTTGTGAAAGCTATTTACTAAAAACAGACTTGGCGTTTATATTTTATTGCATATAAATTAATAATTAATACACGTGAACAAAGTAAGATTATATAAATAAATATATGTTTTTATATACTGATACTTTCGCTGAACAATGAACATGACTTTCTAGCCATATAGAGATAATACTTAGTCGCGTAGTCATCAAATAACACACACATGGGTCGTGGTTTTGTAAATTCTATGGCACTTTCACCCTATTCACTTTGTAACTGCTACCCATGATCGGTATCGTAGTATCGCGTAGCTGGAGGTATTTTGTCGGTCGCGCCAGCAAAGCCATCTGTAACTTACCCCTACTTCAAGAATGTATGTGACGTAGCCGTCGTCGGTTTATATCAATATCTCGTGAGAGAGGGGAGCCCGGCGGCTTCGGTAAGATAAGACAGCTATCAGCAGCTAGGCTGGACTATTGCTTGGTAAAAATGTATTTATCAAAATCGACTTACATAAAATAATCCTTCGTATAGTTCGTTTAGGCATTCTTTGTCACTTTTTATTTATTTTAAGATGGACTAAAAACTTCACAATATTAGTCCAGCCCCATTCTTGAGTTAAACAAGAAGTTCAACACAGTGTGCATATCTATAAATTTACTCTCCAGGAACGAAGGCGTTAATAGGTTTAATATATTATACTGGACCCTTACACTCCCCTAATATTATCCCACTATTAAATAGGCGTGTCTACAAAATCTGGCGGAGGCGATGGGTATTAATATAGAGGCATAATTTGCGCTATTCCAGCCCGGCGCTGGTTTGTGAGCTTTAAATGTCATAAATATTTTTCTTCCCTTTCTTAAATAAAAATTTAAATAAATAAACAAAAAAAAAAAAATTAATGAAACCGGCAATCATAGGGCTGTCGATAGAAGTGAAAGTTTTATCTAAAAATTTTATATGCAGCACAATAAAGTAGATCTACTCTTACTTGTGGCAGCTACGAGGTGCTACATATACGTAGCCCCATTTTTTCTTTGCTACGCATAGCATATATCCTTCGCTAACGCCGCCCAAGAAGTTTTCACTTCAATAAAAGAGCTGGTAGAATATACGTATTATATATGCGTATAGTGCATTATACATAACACGTATATTCACAACTGTTTTAAATACAATTTTAAACGCTTTTGAAATAATTAGGTACATTTATTAGACACTAGATTTTGACTATAGCCTTCGAACTCGTAGGCTCATTAATCCAAGCATCTTGATGTCACCAAGCGGAGGCTCATTTGCGACGACTCTCTGTGATATTTTCGCAGAAAACTTACAAGACTACCGTCTCCTTTTGTGCATGTTTATTTAATCTCCTTCATTATTTACACGCTTCGAGAATTCGACACTTGAAACGGGATATACAAATTATTCCCTTTTTGCGTGCCCTATAGCTTGTATATCAATGTTTTGCCACAACAAAACCTTCCCCCGCTACGAATTCTAATGAGAGTGGCGTCAGATACAATTAAAAGTTCTCCTAATTTAAATGCACATTTGCTTTTAGCTCTTTGCGAGTTTTATGAAAAAGGGTATTCTACAAAATTATTCGTAGAATAATAACTTAGTTTGTGTTATTCACAGAATTTATTCTAGCATTTTTATTATTATACTGATAACATGCGAATATGTATGTGATGTATAGAATCAATCGAACGTAATATATCGGAAGAAATAGCATAGTTTTTGTCACTGTGATATTAAATATAGGTTAAACAAACTGTTTGTTCAACCAATTCCAATAAAAAAAAATACAATTATATGTTTTTTTTGTCGCAAAATGTGACAAATGTGTAAAGAATACAGAAACCTTATATTTTTTGGTTAAGTGATATTTCTTTTACTTCATGGCGTTTCATCACAAGTGACCTTGCCTTGAAAGACGGTTATCATTTGTATCAGTTAGATTAATTGTCAAGTTTGAGGCCTTATAGGAGATTTGATGAAGTCCTTATTCAAGGAACTGTTCGCTATTTGACTGCTATTGCTAGAGTGTTTCATGTGCCATTATACCCAAATGAATTTTATTCTAATAAACATTGATCATATTTATACAATTCATTACAGCTTTTCATATTACTCTAATTATACCATGAAACAAACTTTTGACATATATCTCTGTTTCCAACCGATACATTCAATAAATCAACCAAAGCTTTATCAATGTTAAACAACGTTGACGCAAAACGAAAATCTCTTTCCCATATTATCCCTACAGGCTTTCAGTGCAAAAATTGGAGGTTATTCATTTGCCGGTGAGTAATTGAATAAATCACAGTAATGGAGCCTGGTTTTAAGCAAATGGATACATTGTATCAACAGTAAAATTTGAATCGAAACTCATTGTAGGTTGAAAAAAAATAGTTTGGTCACAAAAAGAGACCGAGGAATCACAGGAGCCATGAGTCAGGAGGCTATGATCATCATTTATATGGCTTCAGCAACCGGTCTTTATATTTTATACTGCAAAGGGTACAAATGGGAATTCATTTTGTTCCATATTTCGCAATGTTTCTGTGTCAATGAAAAATTTTGTGATTTTTATACAGTAAATAAAGTTGTGTATATTCAAACTTGAGACCAGTTAGTAATAATATTAGTAACCAAAAATTTGTTACGATAAAATTTTAGGTTCATCATCATTATCATCATCATCATCATCATCATCATCATCATCATCATCATCATCATCATTATCATCATCATCATCATCATCATCATCATTATCAACATCATCATCAGCCTATAATTGCTCTCCACTGTTGGACATAAGCCTCTCCCATAGCACATTAGTAATGTAGGACGCCCTGTGACTAGATGGAGTGACGGCATACGCAAAGCTGTGGGTAGGAAGTGGGAGTGGGAGAGACCTATGTCCAATTTTAGGTACCTATCAAAAATAAAGCGCATGCAGATGTACGTTCGATATCATGTCTGATTGGCCCTCTTATTCTGACAAAATGATATGACAATATATTTCTAAAAAAATGAGCAAAAGAGATAAAAAAAATAATTTTATAGCACCTGGTACAAAAACACTATCACTACTTAGTACACGTCCTTTTACAATGTTATGATTTTCAAATTACATACCCACATACAGATCAGTACTAATTTGACAACAAATAAATTACACAGTATAATAGTGGGCTGCAATAGACTGATGATGATGACACAGATCAGGCCTTTGAAAATTTATCTAATAATAGTTTTAAAACCATTATGCCATCTTTCTTAAATGACCTTATTCTTTTTAAATAAAAAATGCTTAATTTTCTATGCCTCTTTAAACTAAATCCTCAAATGTACGTAATATTGTACAGCTCTACAAAATCATACCAACAATATAGCGAGGATTGCAATTAACCATAAAACAAAGCGATCTATCTAAAGTCTTTGCAGTCGACACCGTACTCAGCTAAATGGTCATAATAAGCAATCAGCAGAACAATTTCCCAGCGATCTTTGTCTCTATTAGCTCTCCAGGCATAAATAAAAGGGGTTATAATAGACACTCTCCAGTATTAATATAATCTTAACGTAGGATAAATTAATCCGAAACGACAGAGCGTAGCCGAACAATAACTGGATAGAGTGTTAAACTTGACAGTTTAGTTTTGTTATTAAAGTCAGATTTGCATGGATACGCCGCTGTCATCTCTTAGATTTTATATGTCGCAGTTAGGTCGTATAAACCGTCGTATTACAATATTATGGCTGGCGATGTGTTTTGCGGCGGGTCAACTATTTGTTGGATTGTCATTGCTAGACGTTCTACAATATGACGGCTCATAGAAAACGGCCCTGTTTTTGAAAACGGCAAGCCGTAATGTAATACACTGATTTATACAACTCTACTATGATTGAGGTGCTGGTACCAATATATTAGATATTTTGATAATTACGTACTGTTGTTGTGTATCTTTTACTGCTATATTTCAACGAAAGCTAGGATGCCTATTTATAATATTTAACAATTATTGTGTCTATAAAATCAGTGCTAATGCAAATGTCAGTGCTTTAGACCACATAACTGAAGTAAAACTTAATTATTGATTTATTACACAAATTCATTACCCACAATGGCAAATGATTTTTATTTTTTAAATACAAAAAAAGTTTCACTTAGATCAAATTTCGATCTACGGGTGATTTCTATAGGACGTTCAAAAATGTACTTTATACCATTGAACTTACAGTAAACAGAAAAATGCGAGTGTACGACTTAAGACGTTCTGAAAAGGCACGACTATTTTAAACACTTTTTGAATACTAAAAAAGAAAACTAATTGCCAACTTCCGTTGGCCTCGCCCAATCAGCCATTTTTGTAACGCTCTCATCAGCTTAATTCCCAAGTCGAGCGAGTGTAAAGAAGTTTTACTTCAATATGAGGTATCTAATACAGTACGTTGAATATGGTCTCAAACAAACAGGTAAGACAAATCGCCCATATCAATATATACAGTACAATTGGTGCCAAATCCTTGAAGTTAATACAATTTAAATCTTGTTGTAGTACCTCGTTCTGACATGACATTTATTTTTGTTTATAGTATTGAGGGGAAACTACACGGAGCCAGAAGACGACGAAGCTCATAAGCCTTCGCGTAGACGTTTTACAGATGCGTCCCTTTTCGACGTCCTTTATTGACTTTAAGGAATGTCTATAGTGATATTTCCTACGAATAGCCCCTAGGTCTTTCCTTAATTTGTTGACCGTCTCTTCTAATACCGACATAAACATCAAATATCTGAAAGGACTGCCTATAACCCGTGAAATTAGGTTGTTTCACCGGTTGTAACTCTAAGTCCCGTTAACTTTAATGTAGTTTTATGTAGGAATTTACGAGAAATCGAAACAATTTAGTACCGATTAATGTTTATTGTAGATTAAAAGCAAAATACGGCATTGACTAAAAGGGTTACAAGGGATCACTACATCTCATATATTAGTCTCTCATGTTTATATATTTATATTTTTTTATTTGAAAGTATTATAACTATATCTCTAGGACCATTGGTCCGAATTGAAACATTATTTCAATGTTCGATAGTCCGTTGATCGACGAATGTTATAATAGGCTATATACCATCATGCTACGACGAATAGTAGTGAAATACGCGGCATATGAGGGCGAAACCGCGTGGCCCAGCTAGTAGTACCTATTATAAAACTGAAGAGTTGTATGGTCATATTATAAGTCATGTAGTCATATTATGTATGGTTAAATGTGCTAATCTCAGAAACTACTCGTCCAATTTGCTAAATTATTTCGGTCTTACATAGCCTATTTACCGGCAAAGGTTATAAGCTATATATCACAACGCTATGACAAATGGCCTATAGGAGTGTTAGGGTTAAGCGGGTAAAACCACAGCGCGCTATTATATAAACCATTATTCTGAACATAGCCTTAATACATTCAGAGTAATGGTCAATACGTTAACAGATTTCTATTTAGCGTGGAGGCTGGCTTTCCTGAGACAAAATGATTAGGATTTATCGATGCTTATTTTTAATGCTATTAACTTGACCACAGCAGTGTTTACTTGATTGATGACAACAATACATATAATATATTTCCAGTGATACTATCAGTGATTAAATAGAAATCTATACTATCAGTGACAAAACAGAATTGAATAAACCTTTACTGTTTTCATTCTTTTAAATTTAAGCTGCCAATAATACTATTCGTAAGCATTGGTAGAAAGCCTTGTGAAGTGATGACATTTAATTAAATTAAGAATAAAATGTACTTGTTAATTATTTACATAGAAAGTGCCCAATATTTTCACTTTAAATAATTATCCCATATGGGCGAAAATACAGAGTCGATGTTGTGACAGTAAATCTAGTAGGCATCCTTATAAATAGTGCGGGCTTTTAGGTAAAGTACCTTCATTTACATTTATCCTGAAAAATCGAGTTCCCACGGGTTCGAGTCCCCCTTGACTGACTGACAGATAAATGTTTTATTCAAATCTATGTCTGCGAATAATCTGCCACAAAGTGCTCTTAGGTTTATAGATTTAGAATCTACAGTCCATGCAGATAAAGCCGCATCTTTGGAGCATTTATTATATTAATAGTTTTCATCTATATGTTAAATATTTATACGTAAAGCAAAAACTTTGGATCCCTTTGTAGGAAATTTTCCCGGAAAGAGGAGTACGAAATTTGGCCCACTTAGGTAAAGTTTATGTGTACGAGAAGTGCAGAACGCTTATATTTTTTAATAATAATGCTTATAAAGTACATTAAATAAATAAATAAAACATTACGCATATTACCATGCATTTGACACATTGATACATTAAGGAAATGTCTGTGTCCTTTGCAGTGTTGACAATTTTACACAATTTGAGTACCTTAGTAACAATGACATAACATGTTATATTATGATATTTGGTTTTTAATTTTTACTTAGATCGAATTTCGATCTACGGGCAATCACTAGTTCATATAAATACATATTATTACTAACTAACGAGCAGAGAAATTAAAACATAGTTATAAATATCATCACTTCTTGTAATTTTTATTTTGGTCAAAAAGTCAGTGATTGGCAGACCGCTTTCAGTTTATAAATACAAAAAGTTCCTTTGGGAATGCTTTCATCAAAAATACGACCTCTAACAGACTATTAAATAAGCATGAGTGGCCTTGGTAGACATACCCTTGCCACTAATTATATTATTATATCTATATTTTATAGCATAGGAAGACAAAGGAGGAGTTGGAGCTATTAAGTAACTACCGATCCCTATCCGTTTGATTGAGGTTTTTCCCTAATAGTGCCGTTCCACTTCGGCAGCAATGTATCATGACGTCTATTCATTCTTTAGACATCACATCATGATTAATTTTGATAAATTACATATTCTTACAAATTAATTGCATATTAGATACCTATACAGGGCTACTTTTGGTCATCGGCCAAGTTTTCAGGTTTTGTTCAGTATCAGTATTTTGTTCAGTTAATATATGCGATTCATGAAATAAAAAAAAAAGAAAGTAAATGGATACAATTACTTTGTCCCATGTTATAAACATATTTCTTGGTCACCACGTGGCACTGAATCACTAGTCGCAACCGGCAGCCAGCAAGCGTCACTGATTTTGACGTCGATACATTTCGTGTGTGAACAACGATCGATGTATCTTAAGAACCATTTCAAATCGATTTTTATATAACAAAATATTACAATTTGACGATAAGATTTAAAATACACACTTGGAATTATGTTTACTTCCTTATTTTAAAATTTGGCCGGTAAAAATGTAACCTTGTATATTAGCTAATATCTCATAAAATTCTTTGAT
>LUGF01013063.1:90322-114842 GCA_001625245.1 Calycopis cecrops
ATTTAAGCAAATCATTAATACAATGAAATTAAAATGTTTTAATTTAAAGTAGTATTATTAAAATTCAAGAAGTTCAAGTTCAAGAAATGAACATATTACTTGTTTTTGGATGGATTCGAAAAACAAGTAATATGTTGTTGAGAACACTACTTTTCGTTATACAGATCCGTTTCTGAAATATTCGGTTTTAAAGTAAAATATTTTATTTGAGATAAGTGTTTCCCTCTCTATCCTCCCAAAGGTTAAATATGGACACGTAAAAAAATTACAGGAGTAGTATATAATATAATTAAATTGAATGAAAAGGAAACATCTGAGCTGAGTAGGAAGTAGAAACTAAAAAGTTATAGGCTACCAATTGATAAAATGTACTCATTAAAGTAAAATATCATATATTTTTAGTGCATATTTCGGCGTTTTGATAGTGCATATAATCCGATGTCTAGACTAATGATGGTACGGAACCCTTCGCGCGTCAGTCCGAATCGTATTTGACCGGGTTTTTATACTTTGTATCATATTATCACACTATGTGTGATAATCATCTTAGTGATCATCATCATTGCGTTTGTAATGTTGTCTTAAGTCTAAACTTCCTTTAATGAGCACGAAAACATCCGATTACGCATATTTCAAAATATATTCATCAAATTACCTAATCCTTGTGATGTTTTTCGAAGCTCCAAGTACTGGCTACAAAGCGAGAATAGAATAAATGCCTGTGGGCTGGTAGTGGGCATAAAATGCATAAAACATTGTACCGAATGCAAAAAAGGCCGTTTCCATAGTGATAAATTCGGAACAAAAGTTTGGGGTCATTCAATGATGCGAATATATTCTACCATTGCTCGTATAATGTATTTTTTTTTTTTACTTTTAAAAATAGTAACCATTTTATTTGTTGTCACTCGTGGCGCTACTTCACTAGATATTTTTTTATACGAGGTAGTGCTCATGCAGAAATTTTGACAAATTAGTACAAATAGAACAAGTACCTGTGACAGTCACAAGAACAGCGACCGACTAGTTTAAATTAACAGGCCAGAGCCCACGATAGAAACAAATCAACAACATGTGTAAGTACAATGTCTAACGTAGCGAAATGTTCTATATACAATATAATTAAGTGCTTGCGTTTATTTGTAAACCAGGCTGGCGCAGTGGTACAGGGCTCGAATGAGTGAAGCATGTTGTGCCCGAGGTCGCAGGTTTGAATATCGCCTTGGTCATGGATGTTTATCTAATATATCTATTCTATACATATACCTAATAAAACTGTAGATGACGTCATTTTGTCTGTGTCTTGTGCACTCAACAAGTACTGGATGGATTTTGATAAATTTTTTTTTGTGATATAGGTATTAGTCCTCGGTAACATAATGGCTATAATTGATCAATATATTAATTATATAACGCTGCAGTCGGTATCTCGACCTGAAATACACTATTGTAGGGCAAAATAACGGATTGACAATTCGGCCACATAACAAAGTGTATTTCTATAATAAAAATATTTAATATAATATTTCCGTTGTCTAATACCCATAACACAAGTTCTTACCGTACTTAGCACACGGATAGGCTAACGCAGTGTAATAAATCCAGATAATATTATTTGTTATAAGGAAAGTAAAGTGACAGCTACGCTGTCGCGCTCCGTACGGTGAGTAAGTAGCCGCTGGTCCATGGACGGAGGAACGTGGAAGAAAGGCAACGCATCTGTATTTACTCAATTCGGAGGTCCATGGTCATCGGCAGTCTTAAAAATGGCTCCAATTGCTCGTTTTCCCCCTTATACCCCAAAAAAATAATAACCGAGCAAAAAATAACAATAGCCGCTTTAAAATTAGAATGCCGGCACAAATTCAAATTTATATAAATCAACGTCGAGCGCACAGCACCCTGATCTACAGGGGTACATTAAACTGGAGCGAGGCGCGTCACCGGATGGGACCGGACGTCGTCAGCAATGAAGGGTCAGGGATGTACCTACGGCCGGCCCAACTGATGTTAATACGAGTAAGGTCCACGCCAGCGACATCATTGAAAAATCTTTTATTGTAGCCACACAAGGTATTGGAGAGTACAGAAAAAAGAAACAATTTTGTGGGTTACGGTATTAAGTGCAGATATGAAAATAAATTTTAAGGGCGCACATAGAATACGTCATTCTAAAATTAAGAAATAAACAAAGGGAAGAGACGTACCCACATAGAAGAATTCTAATCCAGGAGCCAGATCATATTGTAAAGATACATTTGCCCATTTACGCATAAAATAAGTTGAAATAAAATATTTTTTTATGTTTATTAACAATGTTTCACAGAGATGTTATTAAGTAGCTTCGTTGAAAACAAGTCTGGAGTAGATATTAAATTTGAAGATAGTCACTTTGCTCATTTCTTTGCAAATTCAAGTAATATTTACACTTTTTGCTGATAAAGAGGGGGACGGGGGTTAATAATTTCTGAAAATCTGCTTACGTAATACTTGAATGACCCTTACTATTAATTTATAAGTTTTGTCCAGGGAGAATATTGCGGTTTTTCAACATTCGTACGAATTAGAAAATCAGAGTTTTCTGGACAGGGTAGAAAAAATGTACAAAAACAATGAAGATCCTTAGTTTTAAATATAAAAATATTTTTAGCTTAGTTGAATGTGTAGGAAGACTGAATTAGAGCATTGATATAGTAGCTTTGCAAGAGACGTGGCTATTGCTTATGTATGTCATTCCTTTCAAACTGATGTCAACCTTATGTTGGTGTACATACCAGAAGGCTTTACGGTAGTGTGGCTTTATATTATTATTCATAATATATCAAGCCCTATATTATGTGTCCTATTTTTGGGCAAAGGCCTCCTCCCATTTTTTCCATTTTTCTCTGTTCAGAGCTTTATCACTCCAATCAGGTAGGTATACGTTGAGTTCACCTCGCCATCTCCTTTTTGGTCTGCCGCGTCGCCTCTATAATAATACAATCATATTTCAAAGCAAAAGGCTATTCAATCACTCACTAAATTCCAGAAGTTATTCATCCTAGGACGAGATATGCATGTAAAGTCGGTTTTGGTCTCATTTTGAAAAGCTCTAATTATGACGTGCAGAAAAAATAAGAGGAGAAGATAAAAAGTTAATTAACTTTTTATTTTATTCTCTAAAAATAAAATTAAATAGTTTTTAATAAACTACTGTTTACTCTTTGAATATTTGAATAAAATAAATAATCACATTTAATATTATAAATATCATAAAAGGCTACATAAAAGATTTGAAAAAATATTATTCTATTTACTGGATATGTGAATGTACTCACTCACAGTCATCAAAAGTTTATTTTTCTCGTATTATACTTTCTTTTTTCTGGAAAGTTTTAATTTTACGAAAGCAAATATAAACATTTTAGTAGCAAATAAAATATAAACATATTTAGTTATTTTATTAGTAAAATATATTTTTGCAATATAATTTTGAGATAACAAACACGCGATATGAAATTAAAATTTTGTTTGTTTTCAAATTTGTATAACAACAGGCACTCTTCGCTCCTCCAGGTTAATTGTCTCATCAATAATAAGAAAAACCAACGTTTTTTTTCTAATTCCTTTCGTTAACATGACAATTATTGTACAACATGCAAAAAAATCAAGACACTTTGGCCCACGTCAAATGAACCTAAAGGGCTTTTTAAGTCCCTTTTAGAAGCAGGAGGGGAACTAAACTAAAGAGTAGGGGGTGAAGCAGCAGAGGCTGAGGTGCGGTATGAGTATATTGGAGAGTATATCCGATACCAATATTGGTATTTGGCGCTGTGCATGTTCCGCGAGATCACCAAAACCCACCAAGATCCGCTAACGGCGCGATCCGCCCCTTCACATAAAAGACACTACTCTTATAATTACCTTTACCCATTTTTTTTTTGTAACGCAGGGAAAAAAACCTATACGTACGCTGCCCAGGAGCCCAGGTGGCTCAGCCGGATACAGTGTCGGGCTCTGCAATTGCGTTGCCCCTACCGGCTAAACCCCTGCAGGTGCCTTCAGCCGCTATAATTGGAGGACCCCGGATCGACAAGCAACAGGGTCCCTTCAGCGACAGACTCGGTGAAAAGGCCAGACTTCTTCTCCTTGGGGATTCATCAGTTGACACAGTCAGACACAGTTCCTACTCCAACGTTGGAACATTGCAATGGGGTCTCGTTCCCATCCTGACGACTGATCCCAATGCTCCAACGGAGCACGCCATGCCGGTGGTCCCAATCTACGCCCCCATCTGCTAATTTAGAGGGACGGGTGGAGGTCATACCACCATTGGCTAATTACATTCACTGGGCGACGGACCGACGAGCCGCAGAGGACAGGGAGGACGGCAACGACACACCGCATCTTCTCTTTCTATGCGGCCCCTCTACCAACGCATCTGGCCGGTGCACCCACGTTCGGTCACGGGAGACAAGGTGCAAGGCAACGACACACCGAGACACCTTCCTCCCGCGAACCCTCCTTCATAGACGCATCCAGAGCGGGCCCGTGGGGAAGCCCACTCGGAGCATCCCTTTATGGGATCCCTCTTGGCTTCACCGTGGTGATTCAAGTCACGCTTACTAAGCCCCTTAACCACGACAAGGTGGAGATCCATCCGGATTACCTTTACCCATACGCCGCCACTGCTAGTCACAAATATTTTAGGAATATCGTACAATTTGTATATTATAATGTTGCTAAGTTTTCATTTGAGCATAGTTGACAGGAAATCGATTCGAAGTGCTGTCCATGTTGTATATGAAAGTATGGAACACGTTTGACAGTGACGTGTACAAATGAGCTGGGTCAAATTATAGTGACAGCTGACACTTGACCAGCGGTAATCACTATTTTGTTATCTAAAACAGAATAAATTCGATAACAGCGCTTTGTTTCTATATTATTACCACTAATAATAAAGCCTCCCGAAAGGTAACAACACTTTTAATAACGAAAATATTACGTATCATTGAAGAGGCAACACATTAAATTTATTACTATACTAGTAATGTCTGCGAGGTTTTGTTACATATTTATACAATCTAATGGTGTTAAAGTGATTTTTTTTTTATATTTACTATTGATATATACGTCCATAGTTTGATCAGTGGTGGCGTTTACAATAAAAAGGATCTTGTAAACCGTGGCCGCATTAGCAGCGGGCGGGTGGCGTGAATTGGGACGAGTGGGGGGTCTCCTTCCGGACACTGGTGGCGTGCTCCTTTGGCGTATTGGAGCAGGGGTTAGGATGCACGCTTCCACATAGAAATAGGGACAGTTCCGGGACCCTCAAATTATAGCTGTGTGGCATCCTTAGGGGCTTGGTTGGTATAGCATCCACAAATCGACGTAGGTCTAGGGGACACCCGGTCTCCCAGGCATCATACGTAAATGTATTCCTATTGACTTACTTGACTTATATTCCTAAGTCCCCGAGTTGGGGCAGAGGGCGTCCACAGTGACTCTCCAGGTCGGTCGGTCTTGAGCGTCGCGTTTGATTTTGCTCCAAGTCTTGCCAATCTTCTTCGCCTCGTCAAGAACTGAGCGTCGCCAGGTTTGCTTGGGACGACCACGTTTGCGCTTCCCTTGGGGATTCCAGTCCATAGCCTGTTTAGGCAAATGGTCGGGACCCCGCCGGAGGGTGTGGCCAATCCAGTTCCACTTGCGACGCTTAATTTGCTGGTCGATCGGTGTTTCTCGACAGAGTTCTCGCAAGTTGACATTGGAGATTTTCTCGGGCCAGTGGATGCCAAGAATTTGACGAAGACAGCGGTTGACGACGACTTGGAGCTGATGCGAGATGGCCTTGGTCACCTTCCACGTTTCACACCCGTACAGCAGCACAGTCTTCACGTTGGTCCCAAAAATTCTGAGCTTAACTCTTCGGGTCAACTTACGTGACTGCCATACGGGACGTAACTGCGCGAAAGTTGGTATTCCTCTATACCAATAGAAAAAAGGTATTGCGGTAGGCTGTTGTACTAAGAAATTCTCTTTGGCAAACCGTCTACGCATTATTCTTTTCATTATCTCTCCACCTTTATCGTTTATCATCGTGAAACGAGCAATATTTATTTTACGATTCTCGAGACAGATGTCCCTGATTTGTTGATCGATACGGGAAGTGAGACATTTGCTTCGAGATGAGATTTTTGATATGAATTTTATTTTTTATCCTTTTGAGGAAAACCCTGGAAAAACTATCTGATAATGGGTAGCATGTAGCAGATTTTTTGTATTCCTCTAGATATTCTTAAATATCAAAATATTCAGAATGAATACATTCTTATAAATAAGAAAATTTAATGTCATATCATCTAGCTAGTTTCGAAATAACTTAATTGAAAAACAAATGGCAAAAGTATTGTGATTTTGATTTTGATAGTTTTATATATAAAACTGGGTTAAAATAAAGATAAAATCCATACTAATGCGATAGTGTGTTTGTTAGTTTCTTTGACCTTCTTTCACATCACATCGGATCAACGGATCGATGTGATATTTAGTATGGAGATAGTTTAAGTAGTGACAAGTGCGATAGACTCGAAATATGTACAATTTTTTTTTCAACTACTCGAGGGAAGCCGCGGGCAACATACACATAATTTAACATACGTCAGTAGTGCAAGTGGGTTTTGATGAATAACGTCTGAATGATAATAGTCCCAAAATTGAATAATGCCGCAGCAAACGAAAGTCAGAGTCTTCTAGTGATCCTTCCGCCGTTCTTTCCAATTGGCCGCCGGAGCGCGGCAACACAATATGTATCACTGTCACAGCGGTATTGTGTGAATGAATGGCACTATCTCTTACAAAGGGAGACAAGATAGGGGAGAACAAGGCATACAGTATACTTCGTAGTTTCTAGGTTGATTAACAAGACAGACTCTGGTTGCAATTTGACAACCTAGCATCGGCAAAATTGTACTTGTGATTAAACCGTTCATATTTTACAAAAAAGGAGAACATTTTCAATTTGACTGTAAGTTTTTATTTTTTCTACGTATATTTCGCAATGCTTTATGTATGCTTGATAATTATTGAGGGCCGATTTAAAAACTCATTGTTTGTGTTTGAAAGAGTATTTTCCTTACTATGTCCAAGTACCATCAAATCATGATCCGATAAAGGAATATAGTAGAAATTAAGGGCAACCCCCAAATTGTATGTGGATAAACACCATACTGGTCAAACGGTACGAAGCGTGACAGGTAATTCATTGATTCAAGTCAGTACTACATGATAACACACATTACGATCTTGACAGTACCGCGGGCAGCTGCCAACCAATACCCGGTAATAGGAATGTATCAGTAGCTTAATAGTATTTGGACCAATACCCGGTAATAGGAACGTATAAGTCTCATTATAGTATTTGGACCAATACCTGGTAATAGGAACGTGAAAGTCGCTTTTTAGTATTTGGACCAATACCCGGTAATAGGAACGTATAAGTCGGTTATTAGTATTTGGCCTAGATGACGTCCCACGCTAAAATATTATATTATAATATACTGACGGGTTCATTGACTGTATCAAAATTCAAGATGCCTTATAAATAAACATTACCAAGTTTTCGAACATTTTATACATATTTTAATTAAAATAGTCTACTTGAAGAACAAGAGATAAAAAATTTAATAAATTATATAGCCATCTAGTGTAGTTGTTTTTGATTGTAAAAACAATCCTGAACAATATAGTTAAACAAATGTATCTTTTGAGTTTACGTGAAACATTTTTGTTTAGTTTGTAAAGTGAGCCAAAAACAAACAGGTATTGTAAATATCGTTTATAAACAACAATTATGGTAAGGATATGGTAATGGAGAATCGATACCGCATCCATCACGCTATCTTTGTTTACATTTGAGGTAAATGGTATAGATTAGAAGGGGTAAGTTTGGTATATGGGCTTTACAAATTATTGATGAAGTTTTACAATCATTTGAAAGCAACGAAACCCCATATTTTCATTTCTTCCCGAAGTTTAATTTTTTTGTTGCAATTTTGTAGCCACAATCACGGAAGAACAAGGAAGTTGGAGTAGGAGTAGTGCGGATAAAAGTCGTTTAATTGAAAGTGACATATTTTACATAAACAGTCATAATCGTTGTTTTGTCTTTTTAACAAACTCATGAATACTCGTGAATAATTAGTTCATCCATTTTTTTCGTAGGTTCCTCGGGGGATCACTGAGAGTGTAAATTCAAACAAACAAAAAACAAATATGAAAAAAGCCAGTGGAAAAAAGGAGTGAACCAAGATTGTTCAGAATTTGATTCTCTGCATCTCTGAATCACGTCACTGTCTTGCCATGCTGTACTAGATTTGAATTGAGTGGACACGGCCAATGATGTATAACTCTCGTTCACTTGATACTATATGTTTGAGTTTCCCGAGCCCATCACAGAAGAGGAAGAGGAATGAAAAGCAACACATCAACATAGCAATAATAGCAATAGCATCTTTAATTTTACCGCAATTCGTTATTTTGATAGAGCATGCATATCACAAAAGTTAATCGCAACACGCGACCAAGACCGTAGCACGAGTAGGCGTGTGTTTTACTAAGCGTGTTAGTTTAACATTGTTAAATGGTAATTAAAAAATCGGTAAAATTCAACGTACCCTGCTAATTTGTCGATGTGTCGAAATATTAGCATAATAAAATTCATGACCCAAAAAATCGGCACCTACATTGCTTTCTTTTATCACTTTGAAGTAACTGTGATGCGGCGTGGAGGACAGGTGGAACAAATAAGGGAAATGAGAGAAGATAGGAGAGGGGCTCTTTAAGGAATCCGATGCGCAGATGTCAAAATCAAACCTTACGAAGGGTCACAGGGTAACGGCTTTGTGACGGATCATCACTAACGGGAGATAATCGTCTTAACGTCCAGAAGTATTATTTCCGTATAATTTCTGGTCAGCACACGCTAAAGATGTCGAAATTTGGCGTGGGGAAGAGCTTTAAGAGCTTTATTTACAAATACATTTCGTGCGGTGTGTAAGTAGCCGGTAGTCTATGGATGGGGGAGAAGAAAGGAGGGCAGCGCATCTGTATAGCCTCTATGTGAACGGCTATGGGCATCGGTAGTCGTGAAATTGGCTCCGAGTGTTTGTTTGCCCCTCTGTATCATAAAAATAATAATATAAAAACATAATATATTTAGTTTGTAAGATCTCAGAGTCTCGCATCTATAAAGCAACATTCATTAAACTATCATTGGTGTCCTACACAGGTATTGATTGCACGCTTGTCTAACTTTATTTATGCGTGCTGTAATGTCATGATATGTTCAACCATGTGTAATTATTGTGCTAACTATGTACACGAAACTGAAAACTTCAGGCATTCATCTTGGAGTATGCTCCAGTTATTGCTTGATTCTACAGCAGTTGAACTAGGTGGTTCATGTTTTGCTTCCAATTGAGATAGAGAAGATTGGCGAAGTGCGAGGTCCTCATAATCGAAGACTTTTGGCACACGTACTCCCGAGTAATGCATATCTTCGGGAGAGCTTCATGCTTAGAAAAGAGGTCCCTAGGTTGTTGATAGAGGAACGACCGGCCATGGTCTCCGCAGTAGGAGGACAAAAAGCAAAAAAATAAAATAGTTTCCGCAAACAAATAATCTACAAAAGAAAATAAAACCCAGATTATACTCTAGTGCCTTGGAATAAAAGTGCCTTGGCACTAAAGCCTAGCTCTGTCGGCTCTGTCTGCCACGGATACACAGATGATAGTCCCATTATGGTGAGTATTACCGGGGTATTGTAATAATCTCCTATAAATCCAATTGATAAACAAATCTTTGTATGTCATGTAAACAAAAATATGCCTTTATCATTTAAATCATATAATTCCAAAACTTGAACTATCGAGGAATACGAACTAAAATGCATTTAAATAAAGATTTTCTATAGATAAAGTATCGTAACCGGATTGTGGTAAAGTTATTCCATCTTCCGTCGACGATTGAAGCCAAAATGAGAAAAGTTTTTCCCGTCTACCCGACAATTACATCACTGTTACTAGTGGTTTTATTGCCAGTTATTGGTTTAATTTTTTAAATTATTAAAAAAATCTATCTCGGTTTAATTATGTATTTATTAATTCATTTATTCATCAAGTTCATTATCCATTGATTGAATGGTTTAACAGATTAAATGGGCAAAAAAGACTAATCCGTATTTCATTATTACTTAGAGACAGAATATACGCCATATTCTGTCTCTAAGTAATAATAATAATATAATAACATATTATAATAAAATCGTAAGAAAGTCGAAACTGTAAATTAAATATTTTTTTAAAAGAATACTTGGGGCATGATCTACAATCGATATCGAAGCCAAAATTATAGTCTTTAGAATTTTTGTCTGTTTGTCTGTATGTATGTCCGGGCTAAACTCAAAAAGTACTGCATGGATTTGCTTTGTTTTGCACGAATATTACTAACAGGTCGCGTCAACATAATATAGCCTACATATTATCTCGATATTTCCACGGGATCGAAACTTATGCGGGTGAAACCAAGGGGTGCAGGTAGATATCTATAGGTATACTCATATTTAAAAACGAATTGATATTAATTATTAGTATCGCTGAAACTTGAGAACAGTTCGACCGATTTAGCTAATTTGGATTTCGAATTCGATTCGATTACTTATAGAATAGTCTATAAATAATTCTAAATCAAGAAGTCCGGGGAAGGCCTAAACGGTGATTAAATAAGAAAATAATACTTTAGAATTATTTTTTATGCCGGTTAAGTTTTTATCGCTATTTAATTAAGCAGAAACATCCTACAATTATCATTCGGGTTTTTATTCATTGATTCTGAGGTGGTACGAAGTTTGCTGGGTCAACTAGTTTAAAATAGTTTATATCTACATTAATATATTCAAGTATTATGAAGAGCTAAAGTTTCTAACCTTGTTTCTTTGTAATTGGGGTAATGCTCGTAAATATTGATCCGCACATGAAATTTCTGTCACTAATAAAATGTTACGATTCAGGAGTAACATATTTTATGTTTAGTTCTATATTTCATTTTTATTATAATTTTCAACGAAGTGAGGGCAAGTCGGCTAGTATTCAATATATAAATGACAGAACCGACCTATAATTACCAAACAATGGTCTATATGAACAATCCTGCTAATATTATAATTGCAAAAGTTTGTATGTTTATTTGTTTGTTTGTTTGTTACTCCTTCACGCAAAAACTGCGTAGCCGATTTTCATCAAATTTGGCACTCACATAGAGGGAAGTTGAAACTTGAATTAGCACATATGATAGTTGTCGAAAAAATGTTCCTATGGGATGCCATGGCATGATTTTCTATTTTCCACGGGATCGAAATTTACGCGGGTGAAACCACGGGGCGCAGCTATAATGAATAATGGTGGATTCAAGATAAAATATGTAAATATCGTGTCATGGCACTTGTTTCGTTCTTCTCCCTCACTAGAGAACAAAGTTGAAGATTTCATGTTATTGAACCAAGGAAACACTTAACCACTATCAATAAGCAATAACAATTTGATCCCATAGGTTGTTGGTTTTATCTACTCATTATTAATAATTATCCCAAATATTGAGAGAAAATATGTTTGTACATGGCCATTAAAGCGAGCAATGACAATAGAGACCTTAGTAGTGACCGTGATTCGACTCAATATTACTGTCTCTAATTAGTATGTAATGCATACTGTCATAAAGGGTTATTTTAATTATTCAGGAAGTTGTTTGTAATTTCGGCGGGACAATAAATACAATGTATCTTATGAGACAACATGTTTTGTTACAGCGATATAGCGTCAATATGGGTAAAGTTTTTAACCGTAATAGGGAGCTTTCATGAGAGGGTAGATGAGAAAAGTTGTATGGGTCAGCTGGCACATGAGGGTAACTTTTTAATTGTCACCGCTTTAGACGACTCACTTACGAAGCCTAAAATGTACTCGTGCCAGTTTTAGCAAAGTTTACATCAAATATAAATCTCCTAAATAATATTAAACATTTTGTAAGTCACTGAGAATTATGAAGTGGAAAATTTTAAGATTCATGGAGCATTTTAAATCCAAAAAAAATCCTTTGCACTTGCGTCACATGCAGCGCCTTCTGTTATAATACGCATGTATGCGTATTATAACAGAAGGCGCTGCATATGTGTATGTATATTGGCGTATATGTATGTATATTTTATGATATATTTTGCACGTGCGTAGGTATTCATTATACGCACAAATAGCGGTAATTAAAATAAGCTAGTATTTTTTTAAATGGAAATTTGTCTAGCCTCGCGTTGTATGTTTTTTAGTTCTGTCAGCATCCCTGTGTGCTACTGTTTTTTTTTCAGCAGATGAGAATATCTACGATAAACGACTAAATAGCGGTATAATGGCATCTTTTATTAAATAACAATAATAATAATACTCTATCCACAGAACATAATAAATCGGTATGTGATTATTTTCATAGTAAATTGGATTAATGCTAAGCAGTATTCTGAGAATTCCATTAAATCACAATATGGCCGCATTTGCATATGACTCTATCCTGTCGTCCATATTGTTAATGTGATTCCAATTTCGAATTTCAATTTTAGAACTAACATTGGTAATTCCCTGGGGATAGTTGAATAGTTGAGCTCAACGGGTGATTAATAACCAGATATTAATCAGTGCATTATTCCGCGAAACGGATTAAATTCCCAAACGGTACGGTGGCGAATCGGCCACGGACTTCGCGGTTTTGATTTATCATCAAGATGGCTCTGAATTTAATTAATCTTCTTATGTTTTGAAGATAGTATCTTGGTATAAATATCTCTTGTATAAGCTAATGTTGCTATATCTCTACATTATATAATACTAGCGGACGCCCGCAACTTCGTTTACGTGAATCCGTTTTTTTACCGCAGACGGTTAAAAAGTAGTTTTACTTTCTCGCTAAATGGACTAAATTATAACATTTTTTTTATTTTATTAAATCGGTCTTGTAGTTCCAGAGATTAGCGCGTTCAAACAAACAAAAAAAACAAAGTGTTAAATTGTAAAAAAATAATTGAATAAAATTGTAAATTATATTGTTACTATCTATATTAAATTCTAAAATAGACACATTCAAATTTTATGGATCTTAATAAGGTTATAAAGATAAGGTGATATAAAATCAGAGTTCTTTACATACGAAAGATAAAATCAAGCATGCACAAAAGATCATTAAGTGTTACAACAAATATAAACATTTTTATTATCTTATACAGTGTGTGATACATAATTAAATTATAAATTATTTAACTTTGAAACCGTAGCTTAAATCCATTTTGGTCATTTTTGTGTCAGGAGTACGATGACGTTAATGAAATTCATAAAATTTATGTAATTGTCTTTTTTTTACAATACGTTTGAATAGAAAGAAACCTCTCATGAATCCCTTTTGATGCAAATACACAAATGGTTCTAAATAAATTATATTGCTTTTTTACGGTTTGCAAACCTTAATATCTATTTTGGCATCGATAGTTTTCGTTAAAAAAAAACTATAAAATAACATTCTATTTTTCTAATTTCAAAAGAACATTATTAATTAAAGTAAAATCTTTATCCCGTACATTTAGAGATCGCGTACACCAAGCGCATTTGGCGCAATGCATTCGGAATACAAATCAGCTACTTCAGTTAGTCACGTACTAAGCCATATCGCTCCAATAAATATTACTATATCATATTTACTAGCATATGCTGTTCGGTCACATGTGCTCGATGATTTAGACGTCCATTAATTGAATAAATGGCTTTTTGTTAAAAAAAGGTAATTTTATTATTTATGATGGGATTTATCTTTTTCCTTAGCTTCACTGGTTGTATCTATTTGAATATATAAGAATTGCTCACAAAGTGAAAAGTAACGATGTCGATAAGCGTATTTTATCTTTAATTTTACTTTATTTATTAATCAAATATTTAGTAAATCTGTTCCTGGTTATCCTATATTCTTATAATATATAATGACTCTTAGGAACCATATAATAATAAAACATAATATATAGTAGGCATCATTTTACACTCACGTAGGTAAGTAATACAATTACGCCCATATACAAAACTCTTATCATTCAAAGTTAGCCGTATAATATTTTGTAATATTATCTAGAGATAAGTAAATATTAACTGATGAAAGGTATTTCTTTAGTATTGGAATACGATCATCTGCACGTTTCTCGTTTTCTAAGCTTTCATGTTTAATGTTCAAATAATTTCTATCCTTTAAATGTAAATTTTCATTATACTTGTGAATAGGAGACAGCCAATTTGTACAGATTTTAGGAGTTACTAATTCGTTTTTTATTGCGAGAGCAACAGCGCAATGTATTTTCCCCTGCAAAGAAATTATGATGTAGCGTCGAGTTATTTTGTCCCAATTTTAATATCTTTATCGCTCGAAAGTATGCCTGATATTAATTTGAGTACAGGGGAAGTAATGTGATTTATTTCCTGCTTATTTTTTATTTCTGATTATATCACTCCGCGGTGAATGGAATATGGAATAAATATAAAATTGTTATTTTATTTCATCAACACATTTTATATATTTTTGTATTTAGGGAAATAAAAACTTAATTTTAGTAAGAGGTAGTGTTGCTACATTAACTGCTAAATCTCCCGATCAAAAGACACTGATGGCTGTACCTTGGTAGATTTCGCCTTTGTACCATATGAAATCTACTGAGGGGATAGAATGAAGTACTAGGAGTTTAGACTGACCTTGTGCATATTCATCGACAGCAGGAAACACCAAATGGGTTCGAATTTTTTATATTATACGTAGACAAATGAGCAATCGAAGCCATTTAATGTCTACAGACACCCATCAACGTCCGCATATGCAGATGCCTGGTACGCATGCATGTTGCATTTTCATCTTGATGCATCGTTTACCCTCATATTGAAATTAAAAAATACATTTCGTGGCATTATTATGTCAAAATAACAAACTTAAGTCCAATCTTCAAATACGAATATTTCACCAAATTTCAGTTAATTTTTCCGCTATAGTGCACCATTTCTCCAATAGTAATTTATCGCGTCTGGTATACAACAACCCCAAGCAAGTTTTTTTAGATTTGTGATTTGTCATATCAAAAAGTATAATTAAATTTTGGGATGATTAACATAAAAAGAATTTGATTTATAATTTCCATTATATAACCATGAAATAACTTACTTAAGAATGTAAGGTTATAGTTATATTAGAACAATTTATTGTATTTTCAATACAAACGTTCTAACCTAACCTAACCATACCTCTATATTATATAGCAGGTATTATATCATATTAACCTAAAGGCAGTCCTATATTACGTCTGTCAACTAAGATACATTATCCCTTTTCGTTGCTGTCACGTTTGTACATGTCTGAATAATTTATCTGTATTGTGATTACCGTAAGGGGAATTATATCGAGAATCAAGTACTTATTTGTTTAATGTAATTTTCATTATGTTTATAATTTGTAATATTGAATTACAGTGTTTAATTACGTAATGCTTGCATATAATATTATGTTTTATACATCTTTAGCATACATTATATCGTTTTGATTGGGTGGGGAAATTTGATGGTCTACTTGGCTGTCCTTTGATTCTTTAATTAAATTCATCATTGGTCTCAAAAGAGTAGTTAAGTTTCCATCGTTATATTTTTTATTCATTAATATTTTCTACTATATATTATATATCATACGTCCTAATGATATTATAAATGTGAAAGTTTGTATGCTTGTTTGTTTGTTTGTTACTCCTTCACGCAAAAACTACTAAACCGATTTTCATGAAATTCGGCACACATATAGTGTAACTTGGATTAACACGAAGGATAGTTTTTATTCCGAAAATGGGACATATTTTCGGATAATGGGATGCCATGGGATGGTTTTCTATTTTCCACGGAATCGAAAAATCAATTTACGCGGGTGAAACCGAGGGGCGCAGCTAGTATATAATAAATAGAGATATAGTAGTAGGTTAGATGTACAAGCGAACTTGTAAAAGAAAATTCGGCCAACTTAGGAGAACAACAACAAAGAACGATGTCTGGTTTACATGAAACTGCCGCAAAGTGAGAGTATTTCTATTAAATAGTGCGGATGGTTTATTACTGGTAGCCCATTAGCGGAAAAGAGAGCACGATAGTAACATATCTGAATAATAAGCAATTATACTTATAAATAAGCAATTATACTTATATAAATAAGCAATTAATAAATATAATTAAATAAACTTTTATCTATGGGCACCGCTTGGCTACTCTTTTGCCGTTTTACTACTATAAAGAACTTATTTCGTTTTCGTTGCTAATTACAAACTTAGATTTATCTGAAATCTATATATAAATACGTGAAGCAAAAACTTTAGAAACAATTTTACGAAAATTGCGCGGACGGAAGAGTATGAAATTTGGCACACTTATAGTTTACGTGTAAGAGAAGTGCAGAACGCTTATATATTTTAATAATAATGTATATAAGGCACTTTTATTTAATAAAAATTTAGACACACTACCGTGCATTTGCACATTGATAGAGAGACGAACTTCTTAGCATTCCATGGATTCACCGTGCGGGTGCCGGGTCCATCGTGTGGCAGAGGAAGTAACCCCGAGTAACCCCGGGACTTGTGATTCCGGGTGTAGGTTTAGGAGGCCTCTTTATGATGATCATCAACACTCATCTTTACTACTCAGGCTTACTCCCCCTACCTAGCCATATTTCATAGGAGCCTGCTAATGCAGCTTTAGATACTCGTTCTAAAGTAGAACTTACTGCAGTTCTCGACAGGCCAAGGTCTTTTAGTAGGTTGTAGAGAGATTTTGCTGGTATACCTCTCGCTCCTACTTCTACCGCGTATAAATTAACCGAATAGTCATTTTTGGTTAGTACATTTATTAAATCGTAGTATTTATTTGATTTTATTGCGTGGTCTTTAGGTATGATGTGATATTATATGATATGATATAATATGTAATTATTGATGAAGTTTCTGTGTCTTTTGCAAGTGCTGAAAATTCGACAAAAATTGTTTACCTTAGTTACAATGTCAAAGCATGTCATATGATATTTAGTTTTTAATTACAAAAAAAAAATCTCTCACATCGAATATCGATCTTCGCAGGTCCACTAGTGATAATTAATTAAATTTAATATTATTACATTATAATCATTAAATTCTACGTTCAAAATAACTGAACAATTATTTTGCTGTTACCAACAGATTTAATTTTTTTGCCCTCGCTTGTTGTTACATGGTTGTTACTAACGTTACATAGCTGTCATCTGCGTAAATAATTTGCGGTGCTTATCCGTGACGTAATATCCTGCAGAAAATGGCTGGCATATGACGATAAATCCGAGCGTGTCACAGACAGAAAAAGGCTACAGCCTGTCATAATGAATTCATTAATTTCACACCCTAGATCCGGTTGTAGCGAACGTAATGCCTGTTTGAGCTTGATTAATGATGAGGATAGGATCTTGAGATTGCCTTCAAATCACTTGTAACACTGTGATTTTCAGGGAATGTTAATAACAATGTTTTGTTTTTAAAAATGTAACAGTACCGACACGAGTCGATTCTATCACAAAGGAAAAAAAATCTACTTCACTACAAATAGATTGCCTATTTAGTGTAGTAGATATATTTTACTTACACCATACTACTACTAATACTTGTTAAAAACTTAAACCGGCCGCTAGTGACGCTGGTGTCCAGCTTGACTCGAAATTTCAAATATCTTATTTCCTATTCCTTCTACGTGATTTAATTCCGAATAAATTGTTGTTGTTATTATTTTACAATATCTGAAATATAATAATGTGTTAAAATGTATACGCGCCGTAGCCGCTAATTTCAAAGGGGACATTTATTTATTCCCTTTTTTTTTACCAAAAATCCGATCAGAAGACGGGACAAGTATGCCTGATGCAAGTATCTGATGATTAATACATATATTATAATATTACTATATCTGTAGATAATTTAAATTTGGTTACATCTTTCTTTTTGTCGGTTTACTTCTACTTTCCTCTCAGCAGAATTTTAGGTTCGACGGCCATGTATATAGAGTCGTGAGCCAACTGCGTACTGCGTAGGATTTATACGTATTTATTGTACACAAGTACTTGCACTAACACAAGTGCTAAATTTAATCCTCATTATATTACAATATATATTAACGTGATCTGAGAGACACAGGGTTGTAACACCGACAGCTTTACAGTCTGAAGTCAGCCAAACTATATATAATAACTATATTTAGAAATTGAAAACACTAATATTTTTTTATCCGAACCGCTATTCGAATCCCGGGCTACGTCTTTGACTGTACGTACTTACGTTTGCTTCTAGACCATAAGGCTTTCGCCAATCATTTTTACGATACTAAAGCCAGAAATCCTTGCTGAGAAAATCCTGTAACTTATTATTAATATTGAGAAAAAAAATCTTTTTAGTAAAAAAGAATCTTAGCACATTTTTTCTTTTCATCAAGTTTGTAGACGACATAAATCCACGTCGAAAATTACTTTAACGAATCCAAGTGCGCCTACTTCCGCGGAATAAGTATAGAGATTACACGGGGCACGCAATTCCAGCACTTGTAATGAAGTAATAACTTTGAAGCCAGTTAGCGTGATAATATGTTAGGTTGCTTGAGATTTTACAATTCTCAAAGCGTGACTTGTGAAGTGTTAAAAAAGCTATGTCACAAACACCTCTCGTTTTTCCTTTTTTAATTTGTAGGGGTACATATTACCCCTAGTGTTTTTAAAATTATATGTGAGCTTTGGAAGAGGTAGTGGCATGCTACATTGCTGTCGATTTGGGCGGCCACCTCCTTTGGACTGTCGCAAAGTGTGACAGTGTTTAATGTTGTTCATGAATAATAAGTAATCCGTCAAATAGAGGAAGTATGTATAACAATTCTGCGGATATCTATGGGTGACGGTGTACATCTAAAGATCCTAACTGCTCATTTTCCTCTTGAACTAAGCTGTCCAGTTTAAATAGGTTGTTTTCTTGACCGTATTATTTTCTCTGCTGCTCTCGAAACCCGTTAGTGGTTTCATTCAAAGTGGAACAACGTGTAATATATAAACAATAAACTGTATTATTATTAATATATTATGTATAAAACAATGAAGGGGATGGCGGATTAAATAGAACCTTTATTTGTACTACGAGACTTGTATGCTGCTGCGTAATCAAGCACAACTAGAAGGTATCTGACACTATTAGTTCAATCATAATAATACCCCTGATAACAACAAAGTTTCCATATCAATTCATTTATTAGGGTTTCACCTGGCTGCTCTCTCTACTTCTTGGCTTATTTAAGTCATTGCAATCTTGTACTGTCTCCCGCTTTATTAGGGAGGGAAATTGGAATTACTTCCTACTCCTCCTACTTTCTTCTGGTTAAATTTGTCACTGGTCCCAAGACAGATTTAGCTTTTCCCTCGGGCTCCCTGCGATCATATCAAAGGGTCAAGTGTGGTTGCCGCTGTCGATCCTGGCGACACAGGAGTAGCATCGGTGGGAACGAGTGGTGGGCCAAAGTCCGACTAAAAAAAAATATATATATTAGTTCGTAAATGATAGTTCGCATATGGTTCATCAGCAATGAGAAATCAGATCTGCCTGTTAATAAAAAATGAAAGAATTACATTTCGAATGACGGCTTACGTTGAAAATAAACCTCATTTTATGATTTAGCTATTGTAAAGCGTAATACATTTATTTATTCAAAATTAATTGGCGTACCTATATTTAAAGTTATTCCTGCATAAACGACCTGAATAAATATTATTAGAAAACATCAACGTACGTAATCCCGTAGTACCCAGTTGTGAGGAAGAGCTGAAAAACGGAGAAGGTATTAGATATAAATGCGAACTAGATTCATTTAAAATTAGGGAACTATACTCTTGTGCTTAGTAAAATCTTGAAAGTGACATCACCGTAACTTGATTTTCAATACACAATCCCAGAATTATACAATTCTGGGATACCGGTCAATCACTTTCAGAGACTGCATTTGTATTTTAATGCGAAATATCGTACTAATATTATAAATCCGAAAGTTTGTATGTTTGTTTGTTACTCCATCACGCAAAACTGCTGAACCGATTTTCATCAAATTTGGCACTATAATAGAGGGTAACTTGGATTAACATATAAGTCTTATCCCGAAAAAAATTTACTATGGGATGCCATGGGATGATTTTCTATTGATACGCGGGTGAAGCCGTGAGGCGCAGCTAGTATTATAATATTTTGGGTTTGTAATCGACTCGTGTCGTTAATCGTACGTATCTAAGACCACAGCGGCTTCCCATGTTTATCGCTTCTAAATGTTTAATAATATCTCATAACATCAAGATCTTCTATTTACACTAATATTAATAATTTTCTTCAATAACTGATCTTATCGTGGTTTATTTAATTATTTACCAAGCCTGACGTGTCAGCTTTATAGCAAACATGATCACGACTGGAGTGAGAGGACAGATGTCTTGTTAACAAAAATTATTAATTAAGGTACCCGAATATTTATAAATATTTAGTTGTACCAATGAATGCCAAAAGGGCTTTTTATAAATATCTTGATGTCTGAAATTGTTATGATCGGTTTTTGATTTGATTATGTTTATAACTGGGTTTGGTGAGAATTTGCGCATTCTGAAACCTTGTGAAATACCCGGAAAGTGGGAGGTGAATCTGTAGTTTCCACATAGCGACAAAAAAACACACGTACATAATATTATCGCAAAACGAGTGATTTTAAGAGTCCTAGTGGTTAACCCAAGACCTATGTTTCTTTATGTAACAAATATTAAATTTTTAAAAGTAACAAATATTAAATTATTAAAATAAGAATATCTAGAGATTTACGGCGATTTTCCTTCTACTTTTCCATATCTTTTTCTTCAGTCTTTTTTATCACATATTGTAGATTAATCAATATGTAAAATATCCTATAATACAGCAACCTAGTAGTCTATTTAATATTCTATTTCCATGGATAAGTTAACAAATTGCAATTTGTATGATAATGAAGTGAAAACAGCCATGTCGTGACGTCCGCATATTTAGATGGCTCCATAAACCGCTTGTATATGTGAGGGTGATAACTTTATTCCTAGCTTGATAGAAATACTTAAGAAATATTTAGTAACATTTCCAAAAGACACTATAGATACATAAACATACAACTAACTGCTTTGATTTATGTAAATATTGTAATGTATTTTCGCTACTTGATCACGCGAAAATTATTCAAATCTAATATTATGTTTATTAGATACATGGAAGTATAAACTAATAGATTTTGTTGAACATGATGTTTTTGATGCTTTGTCTCGAGTTACTTATTTTGCCAATAGTGATTGTCATTTGCCAATAAACGAACATGAATTCTCTCAATTCTGATTGGGAGAAGGGAGGATGTCGGGAGGACTGGCAGCTCTCATTCTTATACGAATACGTCATGTATATTAGAAGTAACAAATTGTACGTCACCTTCAAACGAGCCACAAATTGATGTCATCTCCACACGACCGCGTTACGAGTACAATCGTAAAATGAATGTAATTTTCACTCGGATCGTAAAAAGCTCCCGCTGTGCTGTAGCACTTGACCGGAGTAATCGAGTCAGTTTTTACGTTATTTTCGCTGTACGTATTTTCTCAAAGCTCTCTATATTTGCTAATGTATTTTTCTTATTATTGTGGCATTACCTTTTCAGAAAATTACAAATCGCAGACGGTAAATAGATAGGTTGAGATTACACTCTTAGTCTAATCGTATAGATAAATAAAGAGAGAGATTTAAATAGAATAAAACCTTAAGTACTGGAGAAGGGAATTAAAAATTAAAATATCATTTTTGATAGGTAATCAAAATGTAGTAGACGTGCGACCTACCTCGGTTCATGAGATTCCTTCATAATATAGCCTCGTGGCAAATTGAAGACGTTCCACTCATATCGATGAAACTGCACTGACCTTCTGTCTCAGCATAGATTCTATCTAAAAAAAAAAAAAAAAATATTGAAGACAGCCAGGCGGACGTGACAGGGGAATCTGGGTATGCAATCTTTATAAATGTCTGGCATTGTCAATCAAATATATAAAGAATTTTTTACAGTTACAATAGAATATTTAGCCAAAAATATACTGTATTTATATTTGTGTCCTTTTAAAAATGTGTCAATATATCGCATAGGTGTCGAATTGTGAGTAGTATTGTTGTGATAATAACGATACAAATCCATCGCTAACGTTATCGTACATCCAAAATGAGTTCATGAAATAAAATATCTAATGTCATTGAATGTTTTTCGTATCAATTGTAAGAATATTTCCACTAACACATGCTATAGTTATTCGAAAACCATGAAAATAGGAATAATATCTCAACGTTAAATAGGCTGTGTACTATTGCTATGCTCAAAAGTTTAGTTACATAACAGCATCAAGTATCAAACATGTGCATTTTTGCACAGACCAAAATATATTAATGCAAATTAGAACTCTCATTCGAAAGACATCCACAGCTCTTGCTAGTTCTAATCAAGCATCGGGTATTCTGGTTTGTAACTTTGTTTTTCTAACTTTACAAATTGAAGTGTACCTTTGTATGAAATAATCTCACTATTATGATATTGTATAAAATTATCTTTATGCTTTACTAGCTGCGCCCCGCGGTCTCACCCGTCTAAATTTCGATCCCGTGGAAAATATCATCCCTCATATAAAAATGGCATCCCATTGGAACATTTTTTCGGAATAGAAACTATTATATGTGTTAATCCAAGCTACTCTCTATGTGTGTGCCAAATTTCATGAAAATCGGTTCAGAAGTTTTTGTGGGAAAGAGTAACAAACATCCTTACAAACTTTCGCATTTATAATATTAGTAGGATTACTTAAAAATGTTTCAATTGTACTTTTAATAAAAAATATACATTCTTGATAGTCTGGTTTTTTTGTTGTTAATCAAATAAATTAACTTGGTAAATACTTTATTTCTTGCTTCGTTACCTTGCAAAATCTAGTCACTTGAATCCACACTTTTTTGCTTTTTACGTCATAGAAATTTGCACTGCAGGTTTTGAGTTGTAACTTCGCACAGCAAATTTGTACAGAAGACAGAAGCACTTTGTGCTATCAAATTTCACTAGAAATTGATTTTCTCATACTTAGACATAAATATACCACTTATTAATATTTATCACCCTTTGGCCATTATCATTTAAACGAGTTTCTTTAGATTTTTGACAGAGCGTCCTTATAATGTTATTCAACAAGGTTATGAAACAACATTAGATAGAATAGCACGTTTATTTCATAACCTTTATAAATTACCGCATAAGTGTGTCTAGATATCCCTAAAATGTGTTAAAGTTCAATAGAATGTTTATTGTTGCATTCTCAGATGCATAATATATACATAGTACTCTGTGAATTACACGCATCTGAAAACACTAACTATAAATATTTTATTGTACTTTAACACATTTCTTCGTCGCTAAAAATGTTTTCGTATTTATTTTACTATCTTAAATAAATTATTAGACAGTAACGTTTTACAGTCACGCATGATACATATGCTAGATATGCATCTCTTTCGCACCCCTTTTCCATCACATATATCTGATGCATAGCTACAGAATCGCGATGCTAATAAACAAAGCTATACCAGTATTTTCCCAGTGAGAACGAAGCCACTAAAAATAGTTGTAAGCCATCGCTGAAGTCGGATAATGCCCACGCTGTACTCTGTTGACTAATTAGGGTTCGGTTTTTTGCCATTTGGCAATGGATCCCTAAAAACACAAATACAATTTGATCGTTCACATAAAAGCTATGAAAAACCAAGATTATTTTTATAGACAATGGTATTGAACCCTACATGCGAGTCCGATTCGCACTTGGGTGGTTTTTTGTTTTAGTCGTATACAAAAAGAATTGGTACGGAGCCATTCAAAATATTATTGTGTATGTAAAGTATATTTCAACGAGCATGACATTTGCAGGAATACTAATCGAGAAAGATTAAATTAGAATATCTTGCTATATTTAAATTTGCCTACTCAAAATAATATTTATAAACAAACACACATAGTAAACAATATATTATAATCTGCGTCATACAGCAGTGTGCGGTGAAAGAAACCATTACTATGTGACCAGTGGAGGTGGGAGAAGAAAAGAGGGCAGCGCATCTGAATAGCCTATATGCAGATGTCTATGGTCGTCGGTAGTCATGAAAATGGATCTTATTTCCCGTTTGCTCCCGTATACCATAAACCATAGAAAATATATTTACAAATAAATATAATATGTTTGAAAAATTTCTAATTATTACATATTATTTAATCATTAGAAACTTTCCAATTTCATCATCATCAGCCTATTGCAGTCC
>LUGF01013063.1:115016-164114 GCA_001625245.1 Calycopis cecrops
GTCTATGGTCGTCGGTAGTCATGAAAATGGCTCTTATTTCCCGTTTGCTCCCGTATACCATAAACCATAAAAAATATATTTACAAATAAATATAATATATTTGAAAAATTTCTAATTATTACATATTATTTAAGCATTAGAAACTTTCCAATTTAATTCTGTTATTTAGATATTTTACAAAAATTATAGCTGTACAGCAAATGTCTATCAAAAAGCGAAAGGCACTTCATTGCGACCGGGGGTCCATAGATCTCTAAATACTTTTATCCTCATTGTACGTAATTGGCGTTCTAAAGCTGAGCAAAAATTTGTAGCAAAATCGCAATTTCATATTTAATTTAGATAATTGACTTAACTCTAATTCTAGCTAAATTAGACACTTATAAAAAATATAATTGACTTATATTTTTTTTCGCTTTTTTTTCTTGCGAATATACGGAAAGGCCATGAAAATCTGTGCGTAATATTATAATATCTATGTTAAACATTATTTAAGTAAAAGTAGATAATTTACTTAACTAAGTAAAAAAAAAACTATTGTGACTTTTAAGCCTTAACTGAATATTTTTTTAAATTTTTTGAGTATATTTATATATAGAATCAGTCTAAAGCATTGTAAATAATGTATTTTATTTGTTTCCTCTATTATTTTTTATTGCATATTTAATAATCCACATATTACATTTACTTCTTGCTGACTGTCACAAATCGCACGAATCGCATTTTCGTTATAATGAGTAAGAACTAAAACCCTAAAATCGATTGAACTTTTAATATCTATTACATTATATTTTATAGAATCTGACTCTCTTTTCAAATGATTTTACGAAAATTATACTGATCTCTATCTTTACAGTTCACTTGCACTACGAAACAAGGACAGTCCCGTCATTTTTAGGTTGATTTTTAGCAATCTGCTGTGAAAGTAATTATGAACATATAATATATTGTATAAATATTTCTCTAATAGAAAGTACCTACTAATTATAATAAATAACACACAAGTCCGACTACGATATTATTTTACGTCTATACACAATCCATGACATTGAGAAAAATTCCATGATATGAATATAAAGAGTATAATTATAATATAAAGAGAATAATATAATATATATTATATTATTCTCTTTCATGATAGAACCTATGATATCACATAGCGCGCTACAACAAAAGTAGAAAAGAAAGGAATTTAATTAAAATCTCTATTTAGTTTTAATAAGCACATAATTTATAAATATCTAACATTTTAAATAATTTACAAAAATATAATACGTCATGCTGTTTAAATTATAGCCGTTGCATAATTTTAAACTGAAGGAAAATATTTTTCATTAAAATATGCAGTTTGCTAAGGAAATATTTTTTTTATTATTATAAAAAAATGTAAATGTTTAGTAAGAGGTAGTGCCATACTGCATGCTTGCATGCAGCTGAATTGGGCCGGCACGACGGGGGAGGTACCTCTCACTTACAGGAGACAGTCGTAAAGTGACAGCTGTGTGTGCGCGTTTCGTGCGGTGTGTAAGTAGTCGGTGGCCCATAGCGGTGGGAGGCGAAAGAATCTGTATAGCCGTGTTTGCCCCCCTATATCATAAAAAAAATTGAAAATAATATTCAACCCTTATATTGTTAACGTGTTCTCCTATTTACAAAGGTTGTCAGGTAGATATTGCTACTTAAGCAATTAGACCTCCTTTGTGCACAATAACGTATTGATAATTTACTTTCTTTCCCTAATTAATACTCAGATGCCTTCATGTAACGCACACGAGATGATGAAATTAAAAAAATATTGCTTTTCAATATCGTCGTTGCCAAAAGATAGCCTCTCGTGTGCCAAACAACCAATTCTACAGGAATCAAATAAAACATCGCCCTGATTTTTTTTTATATGAATGTGTTTTACAACATAATTTGAAATGATTAGCATATTTTTGTCCTTTAGACGAAATCGTATAGTATTGATTCTACTAAATATAATAGGACATTTTATTTATTTTTATTTTTTTCGAGTCATTATTTCTTATAAAATTAAAACATGAATTTAGTATTATGCACCTTCAATTAGCACTTATCAATTCTTAAATGACAATGAAATTGTATACAAATCACTTGAAACTTATAAATACATTCAGTACATAAGATATTTTGTACTATCAGCTATTTGTAATGTAAAAATCTCCTATGTGTAAAATATATGAACATAATATGTGGTTTTGTGTAGACATAATTACATGACTGCTATATGAGACGTTTTCTAACTTACTTATAACTTTTAAAATACAAATGATTTGCACATAAGAGTCTGTGCTAAAAGTGCGTACGACCACAGACTACACGATTCTGCAATAAAAAAAAATTGGTATGAGTGACACATAAGAGGTTTTATTTTGAAAAGCTTAACAGATGGGAATATGCATTGTAGGTGATTGGCCAGCTAGAACAAGAAATGTTCGATGAGACATGTTTATTTTTTACAGTTAAAGTCGTACTAACTGTACTAGTGTTTACTATAAGATTAAAAACATTAAAGAAATTGCGAGTCACTATAATAATCATTGTAACAATCAAATACAAATGTTTACTATATTTTAATTTTTAATTTACTATTTATTATAACCTTTATTTTAATGTACCTACCAAACGTCAGAGTGGTAAATAAAAATAAAGAAATTCTATTTTAATTTTTGATGCTTTTACTTCTAGATAATAGCTATTTAATAAGGCTGACTGTGTGCACAAGAACGTATAATATTTTCTATCTTTCTTTCTTTCTTTTTTTTTCTTTCTTTCTTTCTTTCTTGTGTGTAATTGTTCTGTGTTGTGTATCTAAGTTGTCGTTGCGCTAGTAAATCACATTGATTGCTAAAATCAAGATACTACGCACTATAAGATATTTAGATACTACTTTTTTCTTAGTTTTAGGTTCATTCGAATTGTTTTAGAACCTGGAAACTGAAAATTAGTATTTACTCCAAGATAATAATTTATTATACTGTTTTTAGACATTTTTACGTAGACTCATTAATTGTTGATAACCTTTTAAGAGTTGACACGTTTAATTAAATACTATTAATTTTGGCGACCAACGATAATCTAGTTAAAAATAAGAATAGATTTACTGATGATATATTATTAAAGGAACTTTTAACATACCTTACAAAAACTGTCATAAATACGATTGTAAAAGTGTTATTTATAATAATCATTCCTCTTCTTCGATTGGACATAAAATGTACAAGGTTGATACAAGCGAGAGGCGTTAAATGAATCAACATATTTAATGTATTATTTTCAGGTTACACAACAAAAATCAGATCAATCGGAGCTATAAATTAGCCACAGGAATTCTTAAAAGTTTTTTTTCGTGCACGCTGTATCGCAGCTGATCGCCGACTATGACCGGCCGGGGTGATTAACTCCATACGAGGTTGCCGTTTTTCGCTATTTAACTTGTTTGAAAAAAGTATTTTCGTATACTTGTCGTAAACTTAATAGTTTAGGATTAACTGTATAATATATGTGGTTTAATTTAATGCCTCTCGCTTGTATCAACCGTGTAAATCTATTATTTTGCACTTATGACTTATGTATTAATATAAGTGCAAAATAGACCTTTGATGTTAATTGATAGAATTTTTCTACCGATCTAATTAATTATTATATCGCAAAAAGTCCAAGTTTCAACCAAACGGTGTTTACTTCTTGTACTTCTGTATCAATTACCGAACAAATTTAAATAAAACTCGAGAGCGGTATTCTGTCGCAAATAGACATTGATAGTTTTTAAATTATTTTCAAATTTTAAAACAAGTCTTAATTAATGAAATACCTTCGTACATTTCGAGTGCAGTGACATCGCAATTACCTACTATATCATCAGCTCGTTAAGAAAAGATCTTTTCTATTTTAAAGTTTAGTATTATTTTATACATTACCAAATTCAATATTATCCTTTGGCTATAACCACCGTAAATTGATTGTATAGTTGTACGTAGGTACTCCAGTTACATCATTATTGCTTTTCACTCTGAAGGGAAGATTGGTGGCTCACTTCTTTTACGAATACGTCGTATACATGAGAAGTAACAAATTGTACGTCACCTTCAAACGAGCCACAAATTGATGTCATCTCCATACGACCGCGTTACGAGTACAATCGTAAAATGAATGTAATTTTCACTCGGATCGTTAAAAGCTCCCGCTGTGCTGTAGCACTTGACCGGAGTAATCGAGTCAGTTTTTACGTTATTTTTGCTGTTCGTATTTTCAAAGTCTTCGATATTTGGGTATTTTCCTTGTTATTATTGTATTTTGGTAAGAGGTAGTGAAATAATGTTGTTATTCTTTCCTCAAAGGTCGGCATCGCATCTGTTAGACCTCTGGTGTTACGGATGTCTGTGGACGTTGGTGGTCACTTTACATCAGGTGACCCAACTCCTCGTTTGCCTCCTATGCTATAAAAAAAACTGAATTGGGTTGGCAAGACCTGCCACTCGATTTATGACGCCTTAAAATGATGGCTATTTTATTGCGAATCGACTATTCATATTATATTGGCGTTAAGTCATAAAAATATATTCTCATAAGTTATGAATATTTTATCTATTCAGTGAAAAATAGCACACTGCATGCATGCAGCGCCGGCACCACCAGCACGACCCTGGAGGTACCATTCACATACACGATAACGGTGTAAAGTGATAGCCCTACTGTCGAGGATATAACCTCTTTGTGGATGTCTTAGGGCGTCCGTAGTCATGAAAATGGCTCCAACTTCGCGCTTGCCCTCTTTATCCACAAAAAAAGATATGTACCCTAAAGCTACTCAAGATATAAATAATTTTAGGTTTTTTACATAATTCTTATTCGAGTGTAAAAGAAAATTAAAGAGAAACATTTTACGTTTGCAAAAAAAGAAGAGTCTTAGTATTAGTACCTATTAGTCAAGAAACGTCTGGCTTCACCATACACCTGTGCTCACAGGAGAGAATACTTTGCAAACGTATACGGCGAATGCCATTTGCCGTAAAAAACCCTTTTAACAATGTGTAAGAATATCGCATAGGTGCCGAATCGTGAATAGTATTGTTATGATAATAACGTCCCCATTTCGGATATTATTCATCGTGAACGTTATCGTACCTACATCTAAAATGATGAGTTCGTGAAATGAAATATCAAGTACAATTCAATGTTATTTTTATCAATTGTACGAATATTTCCAGTAAAACGTGCCGCAGTGACTGACTGATTGACATAGTGACTTATCAACGCACAGCCAAAACTACTGGACGGATCAGGCTGAAATTTAGTACATTCATCAACTAAGAAAGGATTTTTAGAAACATTTCAAAATTAATTTTTTAATTTTATTCGTAAGATGATACTTTTGAGATGATTTCATTACTGAGCTGCAGAATCTAACTATGAAATCTTGGAGAAATACAGGGCAACCCTCATATTATAATACAAAGATATACGCATTTTTAGTTATTTTCTTAAAATAATCTGGATACTTGAGCATGATAGTATAGGTACGTCTTAATTTCTAAGGCAGACAGACATTTACATATTATGGTAAATTTGTTAATTTAATCAGATATTTCAAGCTTTTTAGTGCTACGATAGTATTGAAGTCAGATTGTCAAACATTACTATAATTTTGAATCACTTGTTTGGATATAGGTAATGCTGTTTTGTTGCAACTTCAAAATAAAAAGTGAACTTCTTAAATATTATAAACTAAAGCTTGCAAGCTTTATCCTGTGTCCGATATATTCAATGTCATTATTAATTAAAATTAGGTGAAACGCATTCTCATATCCACGCTATTTATTAAGAGAGCACGGCGTTTTACATAACAAATGATTTTGCTCTGTATTCTAAACAAATATACCTGATGTCCACAAACGAAATAGAGCAATCAATTGCATCATCCATGGACTCCCGGGACACGAGGCCCGACAGTGTGCAAATTAAACGGGAATAAAATATTGGTCTATCAAGTTAGGATCGTCGAATATTTCCGAATAGTTGGAATGTTAGTTTAAATTTGTCTCAATGATTTTACATTTTATTCGGAAATGGTTCGTTACAGTTGTCACAACAAACCTTACCTATCTACCAACCACCACTTTTATGTACTTAGTGCTAAGATGCCACTTTTTAATATTATCACGTGCCGATATTTGCCTAGCCAATATACTTTTGTCCTTTCAAATTTATTAACGATTCATAACTGCTTAATCAAAGACTATGTAGAATAAGTTGTTCTCCTCTGTTCGATATAGGCAAAAGGTTGTCTGGACTCACCTAAACCTCATGAAATGTAACATCACTACACGCCAGTATTATGTAAGATTCAGGCAGCAATTTATCAAGAGGCACTACCTCTTGCTGTATTGTAGAAATATTGCTTGTTGGCGCTGCAGGGCGATGTTGTATACGCGCAGTACGTCGTATAAGTCACTTGTCAGCTATGGGTGGGTACACATGTATATCAAATGTAGGTACATATTTTACATCTCAGAATAGTTATGCTATCAGCCAAATAGCAAAACACAACACTTGTCACTTGCATGATACGGCAGGCTGTGAACTCAATTTTATGCAGCAATAGTTTTGTATGAGAAAGTATTTTAAAATGACGTTTTCAGACTTAGCTTATTGAGCATAGTCTCTCTTAACTTGGCCATTATCCTCAAGTTTCTTTAATAATTGTTATATAATATCCTTTTTGTATTAATGCTGACATTATTTAAAAAAAGATTACTATATTCTTTATATAACTGCTGTATACCGGATCAAATTTTGGTCACCGGCCAAATTTTCAGATTTGGTTCAGAATCGATAATACACTCGATTTATGAAATAAAATAAAAAAAAATAAAAAAAAATCTGTCCTACACTAAAACTATTATCGTGTAGACAACTAACTCGGCGCGCACTATTCAAACATTCGGCGACAGTAGCAATGAACTCGGCTTAATATTATGTCCTCTATGCGTTTGAGCTTTGAGGTCGATACATTTCGTGTGTGAACAATGACCGATGCATATTTTATAGACCATTTCAAATAGATTTTTATTTAACAAAATATTACAATTAGGCGAAAAAATTTAAAACACACACACTGGATTGATTTTACAAATTTGGCCGGTGATCAAACTTTTACCCAGTACATATTTAGAAAAATGGACCATTTACTTAGAGAGTACATTAAAAAATATTAATCAAGTCTGATATTTGCAAACTTACTGAGAAAAGTACATTCGAAATAATATGTCAGACTTTCGCAATCAGTCGTGTTGTTGAATAGCAGACGAGCATAGTGTCTAGATGCTGATGCCTCCTTTCTCCTTCCACCTCCATGGGCCACCAGCTACGTACACACCGCACGAAACACAACAACACAGCTGTCACTTTGCGGCGGTCTTGTGTAACCGAGGTATCTCACCGGTCGTGCCGGCCCAATTCGGCTGCATGCAAGCATGCAGTGTGGCATTATGAACGGATAAGTATGACAACGCATGTATAATAGCCCACTATTGATGATCTTACCTTTAGGTTACCAGAATAGTCATTACTATCCTATGCAGTATCAAGAAGCATTACACAAGTCAATACCGTCATAAAAGTCCGTAAGATTTCATCGTGTAATGGACCCACGTGGAGAACACAAAGATATTAATCACCTCAGGTTTGGGGGCCGTTTTCAATAAAGGGATTGACTATAACTTACAAGCTAATGGATTAATGTTTGTAACATAATACTATGTAATTGAAGTTATTTGGAGACATGGAATTGTAGCGTTAAATGTTTTCGGGCGGGGTTTTTATTGTACTAAATATAGGGAATCTCATCGTAATTAATGTACATACTACACATATTGTATCTTGAGTATAATTTGTACCTTAATAAAAATGTACGTTACTAAACATCCTTAAAACTTACTCAATTCATATTTATTCATATTCAAAAAAGTTCGTAATTACGTTTTCATTTGTGGAACGAGTTTCTAAATCTTTGTTTTGTTCAGAAGTACAGGTACTTTGGAGATGATATGGTCACCAAATCAGGATCTGATCATGAGATTGCGGAGAAATCAAAAAGAAGATGAACCATGAAATTTTATCTGTAATGTACATAAGTATATTTAAATATATCAGAAACTTTCTAATTTTATTTAGAATTCGTTAAGCTGGTCATGGAAATACACATCTTAAGGATGTACTTCTTTGAACATGTCATAAAGTCAAGTTTAGACTCATACGAAATTGTATATTTTTAAAGTCTGAATAGTTTAGAGTAGTAGTAGTAGTAGGTCAAGAGTTAGGATAGGGTAGAAGGATAACTGCTCTGCTACGTCTAATTATATTATATATACTTACAAATTAAAAATTAGAAAATTTATTAACCTTCCTAAAAGAGTCAAGACGGCTCTCAGACCGCCATAATCGTTGTATATAAAAAAAAATATTTTGAGACAATTGTATTTCTTGCAGTGCTATTTTCGTAGAACTTGTCAGGGTCAAGAGTTATGGTTTTAATAGTTAAGCCTCTATAGCAACTAATCGATTTGTTTGTCAGGGTCGAGAAATGTAGTTTTAATCGTTTAGCCCCTATTGTGACTAATCGATTCGTCTATGTGTCGATTCATGAACATTTAATTTATTTATTTAATATATTATTTTACGCTGTAGGTACTATACTGATATGACGTTTTAAACGGCTCTTTTTATTAATATGATACAAATACACAATTAATACTACTTAATGTCATTATTTTTTTAAATAATATTTTATTATTTCCTGTGATCCATTCTTTGCGAATAAATGAATCTATTCAACATGTTTATTATGTCAACAAATATAATTCTGACTGTTATTACTTGGTTAAGCTTATTATTTATACGATTGTAGAACCTTCTGTAATGCAGTATGTATTTCTAATGATGATACAATTATTATTAACGATTGATTAATTGACAGGTACAGGTAAGTTTATGTTCATAAGTTTGTAGACTAACTTTTCCTCAAATGGAATAATTATTATCTTTTTGGGACGAATATACACTGTAAAACTAGAGTAATAGTGTTTTTGTAAATGTTATTTAATAAAATTTTGAAAATTTAAACATAAAATGAATATTCAAATTTTTAACTAATTTAAATATAAGATATATGTATATATATATTTTTAACAATGTTAAGAAGTTGATTCAATTACATAAAGGTAGTTATAATTTTGGAGTTCATTATACACGAATTGTTATATTATAAATACTAAATGAATAAATAAAAAAAATGTTTTCTTTCGATTAACTAAAAAGCTGACTGCATAAATTATACCCATAATAGCAATTTGCACTTATATTTAAATATTGCCTCATCAGTATATTTAAATTAATTAACATTTAATTTGTATACGTAATTAGTACACTAAGATAATAAAAATAATTTCATTGATATGAGAAATTAATTAAATGAAATAGTATGATTAAACACTTTAAATCACTCTTCTTGGAATATTTTTTTTAAATTACAATTCTAAATATTTTGTAATTTTTATGAAAACCGAGCTATAAAAAAAATTAAAACAATGTCTGTCTGTTACATTGAATTTTCAAATAAACCTTTTATTTTTTTCGCATGAAACGACAATTATTACCAGTTAGTTTTAATACTACTATACTACTTTTAATGCTGAGCTGTCAAATCACTAGTTCATAGATTAGTATGTTATACTGGGTATAGATGGGTATCTCATGTCAAATTGTGTGAGTTCGAAATTCTAGTCTAGATAGTTGAAAAGTTTAATCGCTTGTCCTTTAGGTAGTTATGTATGTATAGTATAAATGGTACTATAGCAATACGATATGAATAGGTAGCTATGTATACACAGCGGATTGGAGAATATCTAATAGAAGTGTAAAAAAAATACTTTATTTACAATGAAATTAGCCTTCTTTTTGCACTTACATCAGACTGAACTGAACTGAATCCACTGAACATTACGCCACTTTCTAGGAGGGGAAATAAAAGATGAAAACATTGTTTCTAGCGATAAGATTTGTCCATGGTTAAATTTTAAGGAGCTTGAAAGCGAAAACGGCAGCGACGAAAGTATTATCATTGATGAAAATGTATAAGTATGAATGTATGTGAATTATAATATTAATGAGTGTTATGATAGATTTTGATGATTATGTGAATATTTTCAATTTGCGAGTTAATTTGAGCAAAAGATGATAAGAGTTATGTAACAGAATGAGATATAGACTAGTAAAGGATAGTTTATCAATTACAATGATCTGTTACATAAATTAAATTGATTCATATTTAAATTGTCTGATATAATCATATACATAAGCAATATTGATTGATTGATAATATAATATAATATAATTAATTAATAATCAGAGTTTATATAAAAATTATTACATAGAGAAAAGATATGATTAGTCATAAGACAGATGGTTGCAGGTCACACTTGCTAAATATTCTAGTTGATTATGAGCGAACAGTGCAGATAGTGAAAAATAATAGCACAGATGTTCGTAGATATCATACATCAACAATATAATGTGATTTGAGAGGATAGAGATTTAGCAATTGTGAGCAATCAGTCAATGACAGATGATTGCAGATCACTCTTACCAAGGTTAGCATGGGTTATTAGCGAATATTATATATATAGTGCAGAAAATGAGAGATGATCAGCCACATAGCACAGATGTTCATAGATCATAATCAAGTAGATTATGAGCGAACAGTGCAGATAGTGAGAGGTATCAGCAGCGACATAGCACAGATGTTCGTAGATCATATTCAAATAGATTATGAGCGAGCAGTGCAGAGAGTGATATAAGCTGAGATATCGCACAGATATTCGCAGATCATAACTGACCATGCATTGTAAGAAATTAGTGTTTATGGTAAAATTTTGATGATTTATTATGATTATGATGTGTGAAGACACACTATGATAAGGATAGCCGAGCTGTAAGAAATCAACAACAGTACATTATTTAATATAGATATTTAATTGATTGTTGATCCTGTCGTTGTTAATTACTTACATGATTATAATTGATAGACAAATTATACTAATGCTTTATAAATGATGTTGTAGGTCTTAAGATAAGCGAGTGCTCTTGATAGAGATTGAATTATATATAATTGTTCATTCTTGTCTTGAAGTTCGAAGTGTTAAGATATAAGTGAAATTGTAAGCATATAATAAAATTCTTTGTCAAGAAAGTGTCGTTTTAATCATTCTACTTTTCAAAGGAAGTAAAGTTATGAGCAAAACTATAATTACAAAATCCATGTTGTGAGTATAAAAGACATTGCCTTTTAATATAACATAGTATACAAGTTACTTTAACATTACAATCATTATTTCGAAAGCCATGACCTTCAATTGTTCAAAGACACACATGTATGAGGAGGTAAGCTTATTATCATATTATTCTCATTTCGTTTCGTGTGGTTTATGAATTTCCGGTGGTCCATAGGTGTGGAGGAGGGCAATGCTTCTGCATGATTATTATGCGGATGTTTATGGGCATCGGAAATATTAGAAGCTCAGTGCCAGTACCTTTACCTAGCAAGTCTAGTAGATATAATACGTATATCAGCTTATCGCACGGAGTTTAATTAGCGTTATTACTTAACGAATAGGCGGAATCAAAAGAGCACTTGATACATAATGATTTTATAAACTATCATCTTCCTCAGTTACTGTTATTGTATTGTTGGTGTTAGAACGAAAAACGTATCTAGTTTATTTAAGTATTTTACGTAGTTGTCATGCGATGGTCTCCATTCCGTTCACTTCCATGTTGTTATTGTAGAAGAGAGCTGTCGTATTTATATGATTTGTGAGTTCCTTGTTCGTCATTGGAAGGAAGGACGAATGAAACTCGACTGCATAACAAATATGACAATTATTTCTGAAAATAAATTAATTGATATATGTCATTTTTTCATAAATATTAAACATAACCTTAGATTACATATACTCGTAATATGACAACTAATTAGTATTTGACTAATTACTTTTTACATATTTCTTGAAAGAATGTGAGAAGGAAAATAGAAGTGCGTTTACCAGGAAAAAATACTTTGCACACACCATCTACAATTATTGTTACATTAGCATCCTTTTTACATTGCAGAAATGTGATGAATTTTTATTATAAAATTTTTATTATATAAAGTATTTTTTTTATTTTGTGTGTTTTTCATACTCAACATTTAAATGCGTCAAGTATTAGTTAACAGGCAACAGTCCTTCGTGATTATCGCAGTCTCCATAGCTCCAAATTATGCCATAGATCTAGTTGTTACTTTAGTGCTGATTTCGATGAATTTTGAAGAGTAGCACTACAATCAACACACTTTCATCCATAAGGTTAGAAATGTGTTACCAGCTACCAATGGAGTACCATTAGGGTAAAAGCGAACGCCTTATGGCCTGTTAGACATTATTCTCATGAACATATAGGATGATCAAGCTAGAATTTAAACCTAACACTGATGTTTACATTCTATCGAAATACAGAAAAATAACATACTCCTAAGCCAATCATATCGAAGGATACAACCGTTTATATTTTTTTATTGACGATTACGTGGTAATTAATACAATAAATACAATGCAGAGAGTAGTAAGAACATTTTGATTACCAACATGGCCAATCGTGAAGATTAGGCAACTTATTGACGACCAGGCTGGCGCAGTGGAACATGGCTCGGATAAGCGGAGCATGTTGCGCCAGGAGTCGCGGGTTGAATCCTTCCTTGGTCATGGATGTTTATATATGTATTATATGTATTTCTATAATAAAAATCTTAAATATATAAAATTTCTTAAATTTATAAAACATATTAAATATATTCCGTTGTCTTATGTCTAGTACCCGTAACATAAGTCCTTACGGTACTTAGCACGGGGCTAGGCTAACGTGGTGTGTAAAGTCCACAGATATTATTATTATTATTATTTATTATTATTAGCATTGTATTGTGTGTGTAATACAAGTACCGAGTCTGCTGCAGCTGGCTTGTTACGGTGGAACATAGGGTTGCGCACTGCGCAGTAGGACATGATATAATATATTGTCTCTCCAGTAAATCAATATAAAAAGTAGTAGAATAAAAGTCTGAATCACCTAACCCTAGTACCATACAAGTGCTGCCGCAAGTTAGAGTCAAACGAGATGATTTTGGATTTATAACAATGTAGCGGTGGTCGTAATGGGATTTTCTGAAGTCCAAAGACAGGGAGAAAATTCCACCATTCTGAAGTGGGATATCTGATTTTACAGCTATTATATACACATGTGTATGTTCATCGTGTTATTTAAGTCTTATTCAAATGAGTGTAAAATAGAAAATTAAACCTAAAATCAATATTTTCTCCAGTATTATCGTTTTATTTCAGGAACTCCTACAGCCGTATTATCATATATTGCAAGTACGTGGAAAGTTATTGCGTAAGAAAATACCAATGGCCTTCAATTATTGGCTGAAAGTACCGGAAAATAAATTACACGAAGCCGTTGACAATGTTCATATGGTACACAACGGTACATTACTGTAAGTATCATTTTAGTAAAAATTAAGCTAACAATTGTATCGATAACGGTAATAGAATTCAGTTCTGTTCTTCTGACCTCGATGTCGTATATCAGGTATGTATTCAAAGAAATTCGCAGTTATTCGGAAACTAAAAAAAGGAAACAAAGTTTCCATTATTTTTATCTCCTGCCACTTTTTGTTCATTCGGTGACTTTTATTTTTCATTCAATTCATTCAATATTTTTTTTAATGTAAAATATCTATAATTTCATTTTTAATATTAAAAAAAAGTAATTTTGAATCTAAAACTATCACTTAGTAAGAGATAGTGCCGAGCATGCCGCCCGCTTTGGATCCGCACGACCTGGGAGGTACCTCTCGCTTACACGAGAATGGCGTAAAGTGACAGCTGTGTTGTCGCCTTTCCTGCGATGTGTAAGTGGCCCATGGAGGTGGGAGGAGAAAGGAAGGTAGCTCATCTATATTGCCTCTATGCGGATGTCTATGGACGTCGGTAGTTATAAAAATAGCTCCAACTGCTCGTCTGCCCTCCTATACCATAAAAAAAAGTTTGTGATGATTATCAGCAGCGAATTGCGATGATAATCAGTAGCGAAAAAAAAATAAAAAAAATATTTTCAAACTCTTTGCAGGTATTTAAAAAAGCGGGGATTGCAATATTTCTTGCAATCCCTACTTTGTTGTTGTATAAAAATATACAGTAGGTATTGAAGGTAGAAAATTTCCGTATAAAAGTAAAATGTAAAAAAGTTATAAAGTGAAATTGTTAGCTCTTTGTGTGAAATTTTAAGTTTTATCTTAACTCGAAAAACGTATGTTTATTTTTTTACAGTAGGTAGGTAATTCATAAAATGTGGTGGGTGAAGATTAAAAACTTTTCGCTAAACGTCACTTAAAAAATCGGGTACCTACTAACATTAAAACACAAGTCATATTGTGACTTGATGAAATAAATAAGATTTTTATATAATTCCACTACTTGTTAATTCATTTATACATCTTTCATTTGAATTAATAAAAAAAACGTAAAATCAATTTTTTTTAACTGTTTCAGCATTGATGATATCCAAGATAATTCTCGCTTCCGACGCACTATACCAGCCGCCCACTGCATATACGGAATACCACTCGCCATCAATACATCTCTGCATGTCGTGAACCTAGCGTTAGGGAAGCTTTTCGACATCGGACATTCACTGGTATTTTTTTTGTTTTCAATTTTTAATATCAAATTCCAATTCACCTGGAAACATCTTCAAATTATTAACGAAGATTTTTTGTACCTATTGTGTCGAACGTTACGCCCCATCTGAAGTTGAAAATTACTGAATTGAAATACTTTTATAAATTATACCAAACGCATTTACTACACGCTTTAGGAAGAGGTAGTGCCACGATGCATGCATGCATATTGCTGAATTGGGCCTGACCGGCACGACCGGGTAGGACCTGCCGCTTACACGAGATCGGCGTAATGTGACAGTTGTGCTGTCGCGTTTCGTGCGGTGTGTAAGTATCCGGTGACCTATGAAGGCGGGAGAAGAAAGGAGGGCAACGCATCTGTTTATCTCTCCAAGTCTCCACTTTCCAAGTCACCGGCTGCTCACAATGTGAATGAAATGCCACAGCCCCTAGCTAATCTTTCCATAATACTATTTTGTTCAGGCTCCTAAAGTATATTCTGAAGAAATAATCGAGGTTATTCGAGGGCAAGGTATTGATATTTACTGGAGAGATAACCATATATGTCCTTCTGAAGCTGAATACAAAGCAATGGCGGAAAAAAGTAAGTATTGTTGGAGCTTTAGCACGATGAAAATGGATCTTACTCAAAACAAAAACATTATGATTGACTATTTGAAAACTCTTTCAGATCATATTAAGTAGCTTTAAATTTTAATTTAAATAATCATAATTCACCTCAACACTGGTAATTATATAAGCAAGAAATATATGCCAAATTCACTATTTCTATAATAAGAATAAGAATAATTTAAGAATAAGATATTTAAAAAAGTACTTTAATTTTTATTAATATTTTCCAAATATTTTTCTCTTATGGAATAAATCGAGTTATTAGAATAAACAGAAAATGTATTGGTACACGAAAACATGTACTTCTTATTACAAGACATTGATTGCAAGGATGATTAAATATTTTATTCGCAATGGTATTTTACAAATCTCTTTTCGAAAGCCAATACGCTATTGCCAGTTCAACCTTAAAGCGGATTGGAGCAAAATAAGCGAAACAAACGTAACGGGACTGACCACTTAAAATTATTGTAGACAAAAAAAATATAAAAATTCAAAAATAAAAAGCATTTTATGTTACAGAAACGGGACATATGTTTAACATGACTGTCAGAACGATACAATTGTTCAGTGACAACAAAACTGACTATACGAAACTTGTGTTACTTTTCGGCCTTTACTTCCAAATAAGAGACGACTATTGTAATCTAAACCAACAAGAGGTAAGAACATCATTAATATAAAAAATGCCTTTTTGTGATTTCCTTCATTGATAAAAGAAGATTAGGAGCTTATTCATGACTTCCGACGCCTAGCAAAAGACCTACCATTTTGATAGCCGCCTCAAGTTGCACCAGCCTTAACGTCACTGCAAAATAGCCTGGCCACACATCTTTATTAATTACTTGAATATCATAAAAAACAGAAGAGTATCTAAATTTTGAATAGGTGATATGACCATTCTGCATTAAATGTAGCGTAGCAGTTGCGATACTGCGACTTTCATTTAATTGGTTTCTGTTAATTGAAAGTTACATTTTCCTCCAAAATAGTACCAAAGGAGTTTGTCCACAATTTATGAGATATTTGCCAACAATGACCAAGGACAGGTGAAATGACATAATATGTATTTTATTAATGATATTAATACAAAACTGAATATTACATTAGTTTGTATCAAAATTTATATCTATTAAGATTGTTTCACACATTTGGAGGTCGACACTGAAATAAAAAAAAATAATTACTTGATATACGTATATATAAACAGATTCATATGTTAGTAAAATGTGATCAAGAAAATGGGCAGGTGGAGCTACGTTTTTATGGTACCTTCTACAGCTCAATATGCTCCATATAATGGTTAATAACAAAGGCGCGCAAGAGATGGGCAAGAGAATGACATTTGACAATATCACAGACTACCCACTATATGTATATCATTCCACTATATTTATTACAGAATTACATAAACAATATTAACATTGTTTCTATCGATTTTATAATACCTTTGAGTTGATTTTCGTTTAAGGATCAATCGAATTGAATGTATTTTACAGTTAAAGCAACATTTTTTTTTGTTTTCGCGGCGAAATGCGTTTACGCACTGCCATCGGACCTGCGTAGGATCCGACAGGTGTGTGGAGCACAGTTTAGCAACAATGAGATTGTAGTTTGATGCATTGTATTTTGCATACATAATCAAAATATTAAGTACTAAAAATTGATACAACGATATTACGTAAAACGACCTCTTTCCACGTTTGGCCAGAAATGGTCCCTTTATATATAATTCTTCAGATAATTATAAAACAATAAGTGACAAACAAAACATTTCAGGCTTTGGAAGACTGGCCAGGTGAAGCAGAAAATATTGAGGTATGTATAATGCAAGTTAGTAACTTTAATATTAAAAGATTTATATCGAATAGCTACGGTACACTCGTCTGAGGGTACGGCAATGCCTGCGACAAATCGAGGAAAAAATCACCCTTTTATCAAAGCAGTAAACCTAATGTATCTGTTCAGTTTTATTTATTAGGTCCATCAAAATCATAAGAATCAATAGTACCCACACAAAAGCTACATTATTATCTAACATATATATTCTATCTAATTAATTCGGTGATTAAAGTCAACAAATTTAAAAACACTGAATAGACTATATTAGAATATTAAATGAATGAAAATTAAAATAAAATGCAATTCAAAGAATGTCAATATATCAAGTGTATATAAATTAGTCGTAGTGTATTTCTAGCTATGTAAGAATAAATGTAAATAACGTAATTATAATTTATAATATATCAGAGTATGAAGGAACAACAATTTTGTGAAGATATAACTGAAGGCAAATTTAGTTTGCCAATTATTCACGCCCTACAGTTTTCTGAAGGTGCATCTATAATGAGTATCCTTTTATATACTAAACTGATTAATATACGTACCCGTAGCACAAGTCCTTACTGTACTTACCATGGGGCTAGACTAACGTAGTACTTATGGAAAGTCTACATATGTTATTATTAGATACGTCTTAACTATACTATTATAAAGAGGAAAGATTTGTTTTTTTTTTTATGTTACCAAACTAAAAGCCAAATTGAAAGGTGATGTATTTTCTGCATTCAAGATATCTATAAAATATAATTATATAAAAAAATCATATTAATTTGTATTTATGTCCTTTATAGAATCGTAAACTATGCATTTGATCACGTGATTATCTTTAGCGAAGTTGTCATGCATGAGCCCACGAAGGTTTCTTATTTACGACGAAGAGACGACCAATTTTCTAGAGATGGCGCTTTTGTCATTCCAACTTAACTATACTTAAATTACTCAAAATAAATTGAATATATTTTGTGTAATGTCTTTCTTACATATTTAATTTAGTTGATTGCATAACAACGCGCGCATAGTACAGATTAGGGAGTCAGATATAAATTTCTATTCTATTAAATTTAAATAAATGTTCGCCGGATAAAAAATTATTGAAGCTAATAGACCACTAGACTGTGGCAAGAAGACCGCCCCGTATTCACGGGGTGAGACCCCGCCGCCGCCGGAAAAGGACCCACGGTCCTGAAACGGCCTCCTAGACTCCCCCTGCGGGGAGTGTGAGATGACCTGAGATGATTAAATAAATGTTAATAAAAGAAATTTAGTCTTTGAAAAAAATACTATTATTTAATATTATGTATAACTAGATAGCAAACACAGGTGGATGCAATACCAGTATTGTCATAATAGTATTGCAATAGAAAGTAGCAGAAACATTATATTTACAAATCAAGCATATTATTTTCCTATCAATACCAAAGATATATTAAAGTTACGCACCGACGACATCTGTTTAAAGAAATACTGCGTCTTATTATTAAATAAGCTCGGCAGCATGGAATATACTAGAAAAACTTTGATGGCACTACATCAAGAAATAGAAACAGAGGTAAGTGATTACTATTTATGTCGCAAAGAAATTTATTTACTCCTTTGTTTTTACCGAAGCGAGACAGCTTAGCTTTGAAGCTGTATCGAGTGCGCAAAAGAGTGCTCATAGATTTAGATCAAACAAACGTCATTACTTCTTGTCGTGGTTCTGATGCAGTTGTTTAGAACTCTAACTCACTGAAGGTGGGTGGGTGGTTCTTAAATAAATATCAAAATTTTTAAAACGTATTAATTAGTTCATATGTCGAGTAAAATAAAGCGTAACATTGCAATGGATACTGAAGCTGATCTTTAGTCAGAAATCCTTCATAGGAATACACGGAATAGTGGTCATAAATTGTAATTAATGACCACTATTCCGTGTATACATGACATCGATTTAATATCGTAAAACAAAGACGCCGTATTTATTTTTTTAAATATTAGTCGATTTTCGATTACCGACATTAACAACCGCATTCGTTATTGCTGTCTTTTCTTCTTCCTGTTGTATGATTTACAGGAACTTCACCTTGCGGTGTAAGTTTGTATATGGTGTAATTATGTCAGATACTGGCGAAAATAATCGACAGAAGAGGAACTTATACTTTACGATTCGTTGGTGATTACAACATGTGGGTACTAATACTATGGCTTCTTCTTCTTTGATTCTTAAGACAACCGCTCACAACCAGAGTTCCAAACCGCATGAATGCCCTGCTTTTTAGTTTTTAGTTACAACCTCACATAAACTTATGTTGCCATATAAATTATCAATATTAAATGACAGTGTGGTTGTAGTAGAAAATACACAACAATATATATATATATATATATATATATTAATGACTTGATGTGAAAGTAAGGAAAGTATAAAATGTATAAATTATGTGTTTTACAGATAGCCCGCTTAGGAGGTAACCCCGAGATGGATGACGTTTTGAAAGAACTTCTCGCTTGGAAAAATGAATGAAGGATGAAATGATAACAACTTTTTTTGCATTGCAATTTTTTGTATTTGCAAAAGCAAAGCAATCCTAAAGACATCCTATTCAAATAAACTCTCAGACGATTCGGGAACAATAATGTCTCAGACGATTCGGTTGCATTACAAAGGAAATGGTTACTAAAGAATTTTCGAATTTGAAGAGGAATTTTGTATTGGAATGTTTGCAGAAGATTAAGCGCATTGCGAATAATTAATCCCAGAATGTCTTAGGACTTGCGTTTTTAATAATGTTTACAATTCTTGTTTTCGTTTTTACTTATTTTATATCTTCTTTCATTTATTTAAATTATTTTCTTAAAACTTGTTGCTCAATTATTGCCAATCATAACAATGGCTGCTGTCGGTATTGGTAATTGGTAACAAAATATATAAAATTTTACTGCACGTAAATTATTGTGTTATAATAATCAGCTTACATAGTAGGTATGATATTATGTACGTAGTAATTAGATGTCTATATTTAACATTGACTGGACATACATTATTGAATAATAATCAGCTTGGTAGGTTATATATCACATATACATAGTATTTAGATGTCTACGTTTTACATTGACTGCACGTAAACTATTTTATAATAATCAGTTTTGTAAGTGTGATAATATGTACGTTGTAATAAAATGTCTACTTTTTACGACACATAAACTACAATGTAATAATCAGCTTTGTAGCTGAGATATAATAGTAGTGAAATATCAATATTTTACATGTAACCCGTTTTATCAAAATCATGGCATAAACAGTTGAAAAGTAATTAGAATAAAAGGTATATGAAATCTGTATTCATCTGTATCTGTATCATCTCATTATCTCGATCATCTTTTTGTCGGATGTACTGAGTCTATTACTGTTGTATGTGCCATATGAATTTAGCAGACTAGCGGACACTATTCTTTGTTCTTGTGTAGTAATATATTCTATCTCTAATAGTACGTATTCAATCTGTATTAGCTGGTGATTGTTGTCATGTACATGCAATATTGAAGAATTAAATCCAATAAAACATACAGGTATTGTTTGTTTTGTTCGCAACAATATACTCCATAAATCAAATAACACTATGAACGAAGAATTCTGAAGCGAATAATAATTGCATTGTCTCGCACTGGAATTGACAAGAAGAAGAATGATTCAAGCAATATACGTTGTCTTGAATACATAGCGTTCGCGTCAAACGCGTATCTATTTGTACAATTCGTGCACAATTTTATTATTAGATAAATGTCACGATAGATTTTCTCAAGACTTCACGAAGATCGATCAGCATATTTAGCTTTGAAACAAAACAAATTTTACTCAAGGGATTGAAATTATTTCAATACTATCTTTGTATTTACATTAATTACATTTAGTACACTATCCCATATCAATAAATATTTCAATAAATTATTAATTAGTCTTGTACTCTATTTGGTTACCTAAAATCATATAGGTAACTATGAGTTATTCTCTAATATAACGATCGTCCACCGGGTTTATTTTCGGGCAATAAAATAATATTACTATTAATTAATTATTACTTCTTTTTCTAGATAATATAACTTTATTAAAAATTAAATTTTTATCGAGTATCCTATTTTTTACATACGAAAGTCGATTTATAACTAAATAGAAATAAACTTATTATGATGTTTCATCATAATAAGTTTTATGTTTCAAACATTTTAATGCAGTTTATTAAATAATATTAAATTTGAAAAAAAAAAACAAGTGAGTCATATTAAATAACATTATAATAAAAGAAATAAACATTAATAGAGAATGCGAACTGCGCGTATAGTCCCCTTAAACCGCCAAGTAAGGGGCTGAAACGCGCACTTTCAGAAGACTTTCAGAAGAATATTGATTTTGTAACTTAGCAACCATGCAGCACGTAACTTTTTGCCATAGTTGTTGTTAAATTTTCACCTATTTAATTCCTAAATGAGACGCCTCGGAATTTTATGGAACATGGAAATACTACATAATAATAAAATAAAAGAAATACAATATATCGGAGAGTTTTGTTGAAATTTATGAATTCATAAAGATGAATAATTTAGACGATAAAATTATTCAATTTTTCTACTTAAAACAGTACTATAACGTGTATATATATGTGTTTGTGTGTGTGTATATTATATATACCTACTTATAAAATTCTCGCGTCACAATGTTAGTTAGGTACCATACTTCTGCGAAACGGCTAGACCGATTGTCATGGATCTGTGCATATTGGTTAGGTCTGATAATCGGCCAACATCTATTTTTTATCTCGATATTTCTACGGAATCTTACACGGGTGAAACTGAGCTGCTAGTATAATAATAAAATTTATTTCTATGAAACTGGTAGGTACCAACATATTACCTATACCATAAACCTTTCTACAGTAAATCTCGAAATACGATAATGATCAAAGTACAAAAATTTAAGGACGACGAGTGCTATCAGAACTGACATTTCTACAGAACTAAAAGGCGCCAACTTCATATATAATTGGCAATACTTCTTTTATAAAATCTATGTATTTTTTTTGAAAACATAATTTAAAATATAATTCCATCAAACGAATGGACGGTATCATGGTTCAATGATATTATAATACATAGTATGTGTATAATTTTAGTTGTGGGCCATGACATGCCATGCGTCAGTCCTGACGATGCGTCGTCTATAACATGTGGCGCGTGATATGATAGACAGTGATGCTTCTATGTTTCGTGCACATAGCGATTGATGTCGTATAAAGCTGTATTTCAAATATAGAATTTATAAAAACACAAGATATCTTATGAAAGAAAACAACCACTGACACAAGAGCCCGCCACCTCGGATGCACGAGGTAAACAATGAAACGTAGAACAATTGAGAAAAGTGTTTGGGTTCCTTGTCGAAAATGTAAATATTTAAGTTAAACTAAAGAAAATGACTTAGCAAACTATTCTCCTATTAAAATATGTAAAAAGAGGCATTTCTCTTTAAACAAACCTTATTAAAAAGTGCAAAAAATATATATAAAAAATGTGCTATTCACTTATTATGTAATGTATCTCCGTTTTACTTTATTTAATTCTTTCATTTATTAATTATTTATTTTAATTGCTTAATATATGTATAGGCATTTCTTATGAAATGTCGAAATTTGAGATTTTAATATGTTTTTTTGGCAAATCATATAGTTTTTTTGCTGGAATCAAAAGTGTAGCAATAAAAGATTCGATTAAGAATTGTTCTACCATATTTGTGTCTACTATCTATTAAAATTAATTGAAAAAATAAATAAATAAGGGAATGATTATAAGAGTTAGGGAATGATTTTTAGAATTATTTTATTAAAAAAACAAACTATAATAATAATTTATTTTATGGGCTAGTCTTAAGCTGAAACAATTCGACTACAAATTTTTCCCTACTTAATGGAATAAACTCTTACTGATCAAATAATATGACACTAAATTGCATGCGGAACTACTTTACTGAGTTCAACTTCAGCTTGCAACGAATCTTGCGTCAAGAATCAGCTCCGCCCCGTCTAATTATCCCTGGCTGTCCGACTCGTTACAAACTTTTTGTCGACTCTCTAGCTGGAGGTCACGCTCGAAGTGTTGCTGCAGTAGAAGAAAATATTTCTTTTCCGTCTGTGTTTTATTTGTGGTACTTAACATCTAATTACAGAATATTTCTTCAGACTATCTGAGAAAATACGTTCAACTTATTCTTTGTTTGTTTTAATGTCGACTGCAGAAATAGAACATGATAAAAATACTTTTATCTACACTAATGTTGTAACATTCTACTTATGTTTTCAATACTTGACTTATAATAACTACTGTTATAGCTCAGACAACAAAAAACTCAATTTAAGCAATTTGACATGATGTTATAATATCCAAATCGATAGCGTAAAATCTCATTATAACACTGTGTGAGAGCGAGAGAGAGAGAGTGAGTGGTGAGAGAGCCTTATTTCAAAATCCTAACAGCGCGCGTTCGCTCCTGATTGGCCCTGCGCGCGCTGCAGCTGCGCACTCATTGGTTCAATGCCAGCTTGCAAAGGATTTGCGAGAAAGAGACAAAGCTCTACAAAAAAATGAAAGCAAAAATAAACGCCACAGACAACGAATAATCTACTGTTTAGTAGAAATTTAAAAGTAAAGTCATGTGATTTTTTCACTTTATATTTCAACATTGAAGCTAGTATTTTATTAACATTGAATTATAAAAAGTATATATTTACGCGTCGCAATTTTTGCAATCAAATTAAAGTATTTAATAAAAATATTTATCTTCAAAGAACATTACATTTTAAATCGTCGGTCAAGCAGTCGTCGCCTCGTCGGTCAAACAGTCGTCGGTCCAACAACGTATGGGGCAATACGCGTGAATTTAATGTTTCGCAATGTTTGATTAATTGATTAATTGCATTAGTGAAGATAAAGTAGTGTATGCAACTGCATATAAGACGGGTATTAAAACACTCGTGAAGTACTATTTTGAAACTCGCGTTCGCTCGTTTCAAAAATTCACACTCGTGTTTTAATACCCTTCTTTATATGACAGTTGCATAAACTACTATTAAGAAGGTATCATTCTGCAATATAAAAATCACAACATACAATTCTCATATAGAATCTACATATTATATACATACAGGAACACATTTTAAATTGTTTTTAAAATGATCAGGTCACTGTTAGGAGGGTCAATATCTAAAGTGTTGAGCTGAAAATATATTCGATACGGGAAAAGGTAATGCCACACTGCATGCTTGCATGCATCCGAGTTGGGCTGGCACGACCGGGGAGGTACCTCGCTTACACGAGACCGGTGTAAAGTGACAGCTGTGCTGTCGCGTTTCGTGCGGTGTTTGAGCAGCCGGTGGCCCGTGAAGGTGGGAGGAGAAAGGAGGGCAGATGCTCTGCTCGTTTGTCCCCTTATACCATAAAAAAGATACCTATTAATCCATAACAAATGACAGAAACTTTTGAAGAACGACAAACACACCTATCTTAATAACTCAACGTCAATAATTTGTGATCATCCATCTTTGTATCCATCAAATTGGCTCCAAAACTTTCGTGGGGAATTGATGTAGAAGTTCATAAGCGTCAATCATTTGATCAAAAATTTGTGACTGATCAGATAATGAGATATTTTTAATCCACAGCTATTTTTAATCTCGACAAGTTTAATATAGGCATCATAATTTATGCTGACTGCCTCGTGGTCTAGTGGTATACGTGTTCAACCACAGACAGTGAATCCCGGGTCGGACCGAAAAATGTTATTGGGATTTTTCAATTTCTAATAACAGTCCGGTGTCAGGAAGTTGGCGGTGATACACCCCCGTGCCTCGGAAAGCATCGTCCTGCGCCTGATTTCTCACCGGTCGTGTCGGATTACCGCCCCTTGGAATATGATAATGAGAGAATAGAGAGTGCACTTGTGATTGCGCGCACACTTGTGTCCTGCGCAGATGGCACGTCTATATAGACGGCCGCCATAGCCGAAATCTGCTAGGACGACATTATTATTTATTTATTAATTTATGCTTCACATCGCTTTTTCTTTTTCTCTTTTTTTGTAGAGAAAGCCCCTAAAGGAACTTAGGGGGACAAACTAGCAGTCCAAGTAATTTTTATTTCTACCGACGCCCATAGACAACCGCTAAGGGGTTATACAGATGGGTTGTCCTCTATCCTTCTCCCCTTCCGCGGGCCACCGGTTACCGGCTTACGTCACTTTAGACCGGTATCGTACAAGTGAGAAGTAGGTACCTTCCCGGTTGTGTCGCACAAGTTCGCTTGTATGCATATAGGCACTACCTCTTACTAAAAAAAGATTAAAAGTTTATACTATTTCTTATGCCCACTGCTAAAAAAAATTTATGACATATTATTTTAGTAAAGTTAATATGATATTGTTGTTGTGATGCCTATACTGTAGCGACAAGCATGGAGACAAATACACAATCTACCTTCGAGCACAGCAGTTCCACCCACGTGAAATTTATCCAAAGGCCGTAATAATCATTCATAAACCCGAGTTAAAAAAAAGTATATAATTTTTTTATTATTTCTGATTGTAATGTTTATATTTCTAGCTTTTCCGCGGGTCTTCGCTCACGTTGTAACCCTCCTAAAAATATCAATGAACATTACATTCAAAGAGAACTGAAATAGAATTTCAATATCTGCCACAAACCATTTTTTTGCCCGTTCTAATTTTTTTTAATAAAAATGACATGACCTATGCCATTTCTAATACAATGTGAACAAAGTTTCATCAGTTCAGTAGTTTTGGTGTGAAAAGATAACAAACAAACTCACATTCATATTTATAATATTATTATTATTTTAATTTATTAATACTAGTAGGACTAGTATAGTATAGATATATGTAATCAATTTCATCAAAATATGTTAATAACATCGTCCAAGTCGATTTCAGCCTATTCTATGGCTGGCCATAGATAAACGAGCTAACTGAGCAGGATATTATAGTGCACAGTTATTTGGGGAGATACAAGGGCACTCTCTGATCCTTCTTTCTCATATTCTAATAGAACCAAGGATTAACGTGTGCTCAGAAGCACGGTGTCACACGGCCAGCTTCCTGACTCCAGAGTGTTACTAAAAATAGGAAAATCACAACTTTTCACAAAGTTAATAGAAAATGAAAATTCCAAAAATTTTTAGTCGCGGTGATTCGAATCTGAGATTTCACAACTATGGTTGAACCATAGATATACAATGTACATGATACACAATGTCAGAACAGAGGTTAGATATATAATATTGATATTATAATATCAATATTGCCCAAAAGCCTTACCTTTGGATAGTCATAGTTTTGGCAGACATTAAATGACATAATGACAGTAGTGGTAGATATCACGTCCACGGTGGAAACGTGTAGCCTCTCTGATACTAAAGTTATATCCGCGAAATGGGGAAGATTAGCAGTGTATTTATACAGGTAATTTAATAACATATTATAGTTAAATGAAAAATTTCCTAAAGACAAATTTGATATGAGCATAATATCAAAACAATAATTCCTTAATTAGTAAATATGAATTCATCACTCACTCATGCACATATCACTTCGCTTTAGATAAATAATTTAGGATTATAACGCGCATAACCTCGACAATTAGTCACATATTATTAGTATCGGTTATATTCCGCTATTAATTAGTACAAACCAGGCGCTGAATAATTGAATGCTTATCGCGGTAATATCATCACTTATATTAGCTTATGTTATTGCTCCTATGATATACGAAGTCCTGGTAATCTAATACTAACATGCGCATATTAGAGTAGCAATTAATTATATATGGATTGAAGTTGTTGTGTACAATATTTTATAGTCAAAACATAATTTATTTTGTCTCTGATTGAAGTACAATATGCTATTATTAATTTATTCTGTGAAAGTTCAAGTAAGCAAATATTTATGGCCACTTTTACACCATTCATGTTTGTATTTCAAATAACGATAAATAATTGTTAAATTATAATACTCATCCGACTATCAGCTAGTCACTGTTCGGAATATCAACTAATATAAGCATAATACCTAATTTGACCTGACTTTGTTTCTTGTAATCAGAATCTGTAAAGCCACAATTTATAATATATATAATTGAGTAGGTATTATTATGTATAGTGCTGATCGTGCTATAAACTGATACCTTTGAAAACGGCCTTTTATGTCTTAATTAATATGCATATAATATTATATTGAAGTGAACTTATATGCCTCGTTTGGAAACATTATAGCTAATATATTTCACGACCAGGCAGGCGCAGTTGTACAGGAGCAGAACTTGGATAAGCGGAGCATGTTGCGCCAGGGGTCGCGGGTTCGAGTCCCGCCTAGGTCATGGATTTATGTATGTTTTTATACATAAAATTTCTTAAATTTATAAAACATGTTGTATATATTTCCGTTGTCTAGTATCCGTAACACAAGTCTTTACGGTACTTAACACGGGACTAGACATGCTAACGTAGTGTTATGTGTCTGTTATTTATATATCACAGGTAAAATTATCCGCCCACCAATATAATTTGTCGCACTGTTTTTGTACGTTAATTATGTTTATCTACACTAATGTTGTAACATTCCACTTATGTTTCCAATACTTGACTTATAATAACTACTGTTATAGCTCAGACAACAAAAAACTCAATTTGAGCAATTTGACATGATGTTATAATATCCAAATCGATATCGTAAAATCTCATTATAACACTGTGTGAGAGCGAGAGAGAGAGAGAGAGAGAGTGGTGAGAGAGTCTTATTTCAAAATCCTTAACTGCGCGCGTTCGCTCCTGATTGGCCCTGCGCGCGCTGCAGCTGCGACTTCATTGGTTCAATGCCAGCTTGCGAAGGATTTGCGAGAAAGAGACAAAGCTCTACAAAAAAATGAAAACAAAAATGAACGCCACAGACAACGAATAATCTACTGTTTAGTAGAAATTTAAAAGTAAAGTCATGTGATTTTTTCACATTATATTTCAACATTGAAGCTAGTATTTTAACATTGAATTATAAAAAGTATATATTTACGCGCCGCAATTTTTGCAATCTTATTAAATTATTTAATAAAATTATTTATCTTCAAGAACATTACATTTTGAATCGTCGGTCAAGCAGTCGTCGCCTCGTCTGTCAAACAGTCGTCGCCTCGTCGGTCAAGCAGTCGTCGCCTCGTCGGTCAAACAGTCGTCGTCTCGTCGGTCAAGCAGTCGTCGCCTCGTCGGTCAAACAGGCGTCGGTTCGATATGACAATATACGTACCTACGCGTGAATTTAATGTTTCGCAATGTTTTATTAATTGATTAATTGCATTAGTGAAGATAAAGTAGTGTATGCAACTGCATATAACACGGGTATTAAAACACTCGTTAACTATTTTGAAACTCACACTCGTGTTTTAATACCCTTCATTATATTATGACAGTTGCATAAACTACTATTTTATACTATTTCCACTTTTATTAACTAAAATTACATTTAATACGACTGGTTTCGAACACTCATCATCAGGATTTGAGTGTGAGTGTTCGAAAATTTTTGTTTCTTTTTTTTTTTTTATTGTATAGGAGGGCAAACGAGCAGTCGGAGCCATTTTCCTGACTACCGACGCCCACTAACATCCGCATAGAGGCTATACAGATGCTCTGCCCACCTTTCTCCTCCCACCTCCATGTTAGCCAGCTTAGCTGTCACTTTACGCCGGTCTCGTGTAAGCGAGAGGTACCGCCCCGATCGTGCGGGCCCAATTCGACTGCATGCAAGCTTGCAGTGTAGCTCTACCTCTTACTAAAGTTTTGAAGTTGTAAATTAAATAAAAGACTATACAGAGAGCAACGGATAGGTACTCTCATTTGCTCCATAAATGCTAAGTTCTATCACTTACATACTGAATACTGGCAACCTCTCTCTAATTTCTTCTGCAGTAAAAAAAATCGCAATACCGTCATAAAAGTCCGTAAGATTTCATCGTGTAATGGACCCACGTGGAGAACACAAAGATATTAATCACCTGAGGTTTGGGGCCGTTTTCAATAAAGGGATTGACTATAACTTACAAGCTAATGGATTAATGTGTACTAGTGGACCCGTGAAAATCGATATTCGATCTAAGTGAAACTTTTTGGTAATTAAAAACTAAATATCATATGACGCGTTATGATAATTGTGTCAAATGCATGATAGTGTGCGTAAGGTTTTATTTATTAAATTAAAGAACTTTATTAACATTATTATTGAAATATATTAGCATTCTGCACTTCTCTTACACGTAAACTATAAGTGTGCGAAATTTCATACTCCTCCGTCCGCGCAATTTTCGTAAAAATGTTCCTAAAGTTTTTGCTTCACGTATTAATAAATATATAACATAATACTATGTAATTGATGTTATTTGGTGATACAGAAATGTGGCGTTAAATTATTAAGGTGCGGTTTTTCTTGTATTAGGTAGCTCATCTCATTGTAAGTAGGAATCAGAAGTTCGTTCAGTCATTTTTAATATCAAACTCCTTTGAATAAACATATAAAGATCTTAATCTAAGAACATTTACTTCTAAGTATACGGTTTCTTTTTATAATGTATATTGTGAGTATTTAGAAATTCAACCTCTAAGGGGGGTTCTAAGGTTATATGTAAAATCATTGATTTTGTTCAAATTAAACGCGGGTGTAATCGCGAGGCACAGCTAGTTATTTATAATATTCTTAAACATGTGAAAATCCTGAAATGCAAAAAAAAAAATCATTACTTGTTCTTGTCCATACTGCGCTGGCTCTATCTAAATGCAGTCCATCAATGACACTATTTTAGGTAAAAGTTTTGATGGGTGTTGGGTTGGGTGGACTACCCATGGTCATCCATATGTCTTATAAGACTGCAGACATTACCGCCATTTTAGATTTTAACTTAATTATAGAAATAAACCTCAAAGTTAAATACAGTTTATAGGTAAACTTTTTTACGTCTTAACTCACATAGAATTGTATTAGACACGCTTAATGCGACGTGTTTCTGGATATAAAGAAACAAGAATAACTTTGATACATAGGTACATTTTAAATAACTTTATATAGTATAGCGGACTTCGTTAATGTGAATCCATTTTTATACCGCAGTTGGTTAAAAGTAGTCTATAGCTTTCCTCGCTAAATGGACTAACTAATACAGAAAGGATTTTTCAAATCGGACCAGTAGTTCTAGAGATTAGCGCGTTCAAAACGATCAAAAAACAAACAAACTCTTCAGCTTTATATTATTAGTTTAGACTAGTTGGCCCTACAGATGTCGCTGGGGTATCCTGTTTCTGATAGCACTAGGGCTAGTTGGAAGGTGCATAAATGCATTTTACCTGCGTCAAAAAAAAATCTGATCTTACAAAAATCTGATCTTGTCATTATTGGAAAATATGTTGTCATGGTACATTGTAATCATAGTAAAATAAGGTGTAATGTGGCCGAATTGTCAACCGGTACTTTATCGTACAATAGTATATTTCAAGTCGAGATACCGACTGCAGCATCATATAATGGTATACTGATAAATTATAATCTATATATTGTTACCGAGGAGCCATGTAACAGTTTCATAAAAATCCGTCGAGTGGTTCTTTGCATGATTGCCGCACAACTAACAGAAGACGCAAACAGAAAGAAAATTAATTTTCCATTGTTTTAAAAATAGATGTAGATACAAGTTCTATTTATAAGTTGAAAATTAGTATTTAGTAAAAATCTGCTTTCCTAACGTAGCTTACATTACATTAGAATCTCATTATTATAATATTATCTATTACTTTATACTATTTAATTTAATTATGATGAGTAAATTGCTTTAAATTCGCTCCAGCTAAGAGGTGGTACGTATTTAGTTTTCAATCGTTAGTTTCGTGTATTCCATTTGATATGTAACTCACATACACGCAGATTTTTATAAACTGTTTGAGACGCTGCAATATTCTTTACATCTTTGTTCCTAGAGTGTATTCGCTTATTGAGCACTCAAGAAAGCCCCCGGGTAAGTTGAAGTGAAAACATTGCACGCAATGAATTCACGCAAACACGCGATCATAGTTCGCGTGACGGCGGACACGCCTGACGGGTGTACAATATTGTGTAGTCTTGATCAATGATGTAAAGGTAGCATTTAGGAAGCATGTGATTGATTCCCGCTTATTTTATTTAGCTTTCTGAATTTTAGATGACTTATATCTTCATTTCGTCGTTGGTTTCTTTCTATTAATTACTCGAATATTTTATAGCGTGATGATACAAGCGAACAGTGGGAGTCTTTTCATTTAGGCATCTTTAGTGGTTCAACGTCCATTAAATTAGATACAGATGTTATTCATATAATATATGTGTCTCGTATTCACACTGACACATTCACCACTATAGGTATCGGACTTTGGTTTCTTTTTTGAAGTAAAACTTCTACACGCGCGTGTTAGATTCGAGTATATACACCTATATATAAAGTAATATTTAATCATATTAAGTCTAATTTAATTAATAAAATTATAGTTAATAATTTATTGACGTACCCTCTTAGTAAATATCGATTTATGTAATGATGATGAAAATAAGAAATAGGAAATCAATAAATACACCTTCAAAGGATACAATTTATATTAAAACTCAACATTCTGGTAGCTTACATGAATCAAATAAATTAAATTCACTTTTACACAAAGTTTTTAATGCAAAAAGTAACATAACGAGGGTTTACTAGGCTTTTTATGAACGACAAAGAATAGAACCAAATTAACCAGTTATATATAAGCCATATCTGTATTATTATAATTATACTTGTATATATTAAGTTTACACAAATTCACTATAATTTAAATTAAAGTATATAACAAAGATTCACTTAAATTTCTATTATTACTTCGCCTGTGGTCACCAAAAAAGTGCTCCGAGAAATGCATTGCTACCTCTTTTATACCCACATTTTCTTTACATTCATTTTTCTGTGTTAACATCACAAATATAGATTTGGATACACATTATTTAGTATTAAATATTTCTGGTAACATTATTTATATATTTTTATTTTACTTTAATTTTAATTAATATTTATATACCTATTTCGATCAAATACTGTCACGCGCTTCTCATGGGGACGTAGCTGACGAGAGTGTTACAAAAATCACATATCGCGCGAGGCCAATGGAAGTTGTCATCCGTCGTCGTCAAGATTCAAATTCGATTTAGGTGAAATTTATTTATATTTAATAAATAATTAATATCATATGGCATGTTATATCAATGTAAGTACGGTAATGAAAACCAATAGGTAATTAAGTTTTACTTCAATTATATGGTCTAAAGCACACTTTTTTATCACGAGGTCTTATTTAACTTGGAACGTCAGTTTGCATGTATGAATTTATTTATTTAGAAATTTATTTAATTATTTATGTACATAATATAACACTTATTTACTAAATGGTAAAATTGGCGCAGATTATTCCATACATGAATTTAGGTATGTTAACGTTAAATCATGCAAGCTAAATCTGGTCCATATATTTAATGCAGTTGAAATTTTGGTATGCATACCTTTGGATAGAAGAAAATTAAATAGTATAATATAGTATATAAGTACTATAATATAGAGCTGATTTTATAATTCAAATGAACAACCTGACAGGATCGTCTATTTCTATTACCTATAACGAAGCATCCATTAATGATGAAGATTGAAGATTGATATGGCTTGGAAACTTGTAATGAAATATCGAAATCGCATCTTGTTTATGTGGATTTTAGTTGTATAGACAAGCACTTATTGCTAGAATTATATCTCTGTTATTGTCAAATAAAATAAAACACAATGTCCAGACTAAATTAATAACATAAATTTTAATACCTATATTAGTCTAGTCGAAATGTTCAAAATGGTGTTAATTCTTGATAAAGGTCCTAAAAATATAAGCGATAGCTCATTGGATTCGGAATGACGTCTAGAAAAAATGTTTTGAAGGATTTTACTGCATGATAAAAATTGCAAAATTATTAACAAATTAAGATGAAAAAAAAAGGTATTTCGTTTTTTGGCAATAACTCAAAAACTATTAATATTTAAGAAATTTAAAAAAAAGATTCTTAAAGAGGAGGAAATTTCCAAAAAAAAGTCCTACCCCCCGGAACTCTACCTCCATTATTTATAATTTTAATTTAGTGCTGAAAATAGGGCCCCGCGCGGCCGATACAGCATGGCCGCGCGACCGCTCAACAGAGTCTTTTACATAAAATATTTTTTTATAGAATCAAATATCAATTGAAAAATTAAAAAAATTATGGTGCCATCAAAACACTTCAAAGAATACAGTCCAATAAGTGGAAAAAAATTTTTTTGATCATTTTTCAAAAAGTTATGCTATTGTTAATTAAGCAATTTTTCGTGGGCTTTCATTTTTACAAAAGACCGTATAAAAGTTTAAATAATTGGCCTATAAATTTTTGGCCGCGTGGAGCTCTTCTTATATATATACTTAGTAAGATCACGTTGTAAAAGTATCTTAAATTTGTGTATTTTGTTTATTATAATTTATTTAAGTTAACAAAAAATGAAAATTGCCAAAAATGTTGTTCCCATCCGTTCTGCAAAAATATTATGTTATTTAAACTAAGTCACCTACAAAATCAGTGCTTAAAATGTATCCAAAATCTAGAATTTTAAACACAACTAATATGGGTCGGACATCAATGCGACTAAAGCTTTGAAAGTAAAGCAACGTTTCAAGATTTACATTAAGATAGCCTCTATAAAGGTCGTGAACTACGCGTTTCGCTTAAGGCGTCTAACCTATTTTGACACTTATCAAGAAATGCTAACCTTTTAAAACTGCATCCTTGAAACAAAAGTGCAATGAAGTAGAAAGAGAAGTTTAAAATAAAATTGTATAAAAAACGTTTTCTTTGCTTTCGTATATTTTTTTATAGCATAAAGTGATAAACGAGCAGTAGCTATCTTACTCTATAAGAATATGCGCAACCACAAAAGTACCTTTAAAATTTTGAAACATTTATAGCGTTGCACTTAATTTCCCCAAGCCAAAATGGCCCAAAAGATACTCTACTTTTCAAAATCAAACAACGCGACAGCAACATCACTAGCCACAGGTATTTCGTGAGCTATTCTAAACGCCCACAAGGTGATCTCAGGTTACAGAATTGGGCGGCCATCCAGAAATACATAGGTTGAGGGAGGAACTGCTCACTGGAAAATATGCTAAGCTAACCTATGTCAAATAAATTTTCTACCGTGTAGGCTTTCAAAGATTATAAATTGAGTTGAAACAAATATGATTACTTTAATAAATAAATGTAAACGTGTTTGTGTATCAAAGAGCATTGTATCAGAAAAATGTTTTTAAATTCTAATTCCGTTATTTACTTAATTGTTTTGCTTAGGTGATTTTTTTTGTTAAAATATGACATAAAATATGACATTTTTATTTAAACACTTCAAGATCTTGATAACCAATGAAGTTCAAAAGCAGAGTTAATGTTATGGTAATTGACCTTATCAAATGAAGATTTTATAAAATATTGATTTTTTTTTCTAAAGTTGAATCCTTGTGATGTCGCACAACACGTGACAGTATTATAGCGATGACACGAGAGCGAGACCTACCTTTTTTGCCCTGCCAGCCAAAGTTGGCTGTAATGCAGCTGGGTAGTACCGCTTACTTTATTATCATAATTTATTAATAAAGTATAAATCATAATATTCATTTGCGTAAAATTTATATTTTTATACTCGGCAGTCATCTATATAGCATTAATCGCTTCGCAATGTTTTAGGGCGACAGCACACACGCGACTTTTATACACGTGCAGTAGAAAATCTGTTTCTTTAAAAATGAGCGCATAAGATAACATTGTAAAATTACCGGCGCCGATCGTACAGGTTTTATCGGCGCTGTTAACCTGCTTCTTCATGTAACTGTAAGCACCCTAAAAGTCGCGTGTGTGCTGTGGCTGTTAGATACGTTTCAATACTCCAGGCGCGTAGCTCACACACTCGTTTGTCAAATAAGCTATCCATCTTAGTCCTTCATTTGTCATTCTGTAAGAGAAAGGTGTCAATGTAGGGAAAAGCCTACACAAATCCCATGGAGTACAACTTACTACATAGAAATACATTGTATCATTATAATGTAATGTTTGTTTTATTTAAACTTTCAAATTCGTGTTACACTAATTTTTAATAGCTACTTACTTGCTATGTTTAATGCAATAAGTGCACTAACTATAATATAAGGAAAGCACCGCTTACAAATATATTAAGAGCCTTTAAAACTTAATCTAACAATTTATTTATTGTAAAATTTTAACCGAGCAGATTTTTTTTAATATTTATTTTTATAGCATCCAAAATGTATCTTAACATTTTTATTATTTGCTTGTGCTATCTTACACGTAAATCTTTAGTAGGTACTAGAAAAATTATAAGCTTACAGGGCTATTCCTATCACTTTTATGAAAGAAAAATAAATGAAAGCTGAGATGAAAAACGAACAATAGAATCATCCGATGATAAGATGTGAACTGTCTAGGGCCGTCAGTCACAAAATTGGTACTCTCAATAATAATTTGAATAAAATTTGATTTTAGATGGTGATATTTTTCTATTATAATTTAAAGTATTGTCTACCCATTGCTACATGTACCTCTTTTATTAAAATTCAATAATGTCGATATCCTACTATTAATCTAACCTGAATTATACTCGAACCCACATTATGTAGACGAGCAGAAACTAGAAAGAAATGAAAACAAAAGATACAGGTATGTTTCTTTTTATTCGCAAATATATATTCCATAAATCATATAACAGCGATCGCGTAAAACGTGTATCTATTTGTACAATTCGTGTACAAATTTATTATTAGATAAATGTCACGATAGATTTTCTCAAGACTTCACGAAGATCGATCAGAACAAATCGGATAAGAATCGGCTTTGAAACAAAACAAATTGTATTATTGTATTGCAATCTTGGTACATTATTCTTATGGATCGAAATCAGAATCCTTACATTAGTATTAAATATCAATAAATATAAACTTAATCTATTATTTACATACGAGATGAAATCGCTAATGCAGTTTAGTTTATTTTTTATATTATTGAAACCTAATTTATTATTATATAAATTTATTATTGAAATTGAAAATATAGTAAACCTTTAAATTTCAGCTTTATTTTTTAGTATCTACTTATCTCATGTTCCATTCCGTGACTTTAATAAAATACGACAAAGAATATTTACGACAAAGAATATTTAGAAATAGATAGTGCCATGCAATGCAGCTGAATTGGGCCTACACGACCGGGGAGGTAACCCTCATTTACATGAGGTATACCAAAAGAGACAGCTATACTATCGCATCTCGTCCGGCTTGTGAATTTCTGGTGGTCGGGAAGAGGATGGAGGTAATGAGGTACGAGGGCGTCAATATTCAAAACAATGTGTTGATTCATTTGAAAGATTTAGATGGCGTACCTTCTCCTATTTATATTTCAATAATAATAAAGATTTATTTTTGCCCATTTGTTATGCATTCTATAATTAATCTATGGATATTAAACATACTTGTAAGTTTTCTTACAATGTTAAACTAATTACACGACAATTTTCTTATTTATAAAGAATCTGCTTCTTATTTGCTTCTAGGTAGATTTAGTCAATATTCATCATTATGGTAATAATAGAATGATAGCATGAATTAGGTACATGATATGGCATGACAGAACCGTAACAATAGTAGGAGCCACTTCAGCCAATAAATCCTATCTATGCTTAAAAAGTTAATAAAAAGCTATATGCTATTAATTTAATTTTATACTTGAATTGAAATGTACAATGAGACAGAACTCTTGGAGTTAGTTAGAGTAGCCGACATCAAGGAGCTTAGTCGCATCCCCATGTAGCCAATATCACGGAGTTTGAATACGAAAGTTCTACCTGCGATGAATTACGGAAGCGAAGCGCTTCCTTGATCGGCTCTCTAAGTTTGCTACGGTATTCCTCAGAGGGACTCAGTCAGAGTGCTATGCTAAGAACTTCTTTGGCATCCAATATTAACGAAGTAAATACGCTCACATGGACCGCATAAATGCAGCCTGTCTCTTGTTTTCCTTTCCTCCATTGAGCCACCGGAAGGCACAAATGCTGCACAGATTATATGTCATATTGCTTCCATAGAAAGCGTGCTCAAGATACCTGGTAATTCTTACCCAATTAGGCTGCAGTGTAGCATGACACTACTTCTTACGTAATCTAATCTTAGAGCTAATCTGAATATCTTAAGAAACTTCAAAAGCCCCTTTCAAAGCCCTGCGTCGGTGACGCGATATTAATCGGCCGATAATTAAATGGTATATTAAGGTATGATGATCTCAGTGAAAATGTTAAACCGCCTACTCTGGCTTCTATCTAATTAATTATTAAAACTTCTTTGAAGTTAAATTTAGTAAAGGATCACAGCAATTATACATAATTGGTTTTACCAATTCATTAATTAATTTAAATAAATAATTGAGGATTATAATGCTTATAACCACGACAATTAGTCACATATTATTAGTAATGGTTATATTCCGCTATTAATTAGTACAAACCAGGCGCTGAATAATTGAATGCTTAACGTGGTAATATCATCACTTATATTAGCTTATGTTATTGCTCCTATGATATACGAAGTCCTTGTAATCTAATACTAACATGCGCATATTATAGTACTTAGCAATAAATAATACATGAGTTAAATTTGGTATAGGTAGTAAGTTTGTAATATTGTTTCTATTATGTTGTAGTTTTTCATGATATTCTTAAACAAGTTTGCCATATTAATGATTCTTTTTTTTTGTATGTATATTACCAGGGCGCGAGCCAGCAGTCACAGTGCACATTCTAACTAGTAAGTAACTACGGAATTATGGACACTCACCCACATTATCAAAGTACAAGTTGATGTAATTTTGACTTTAAAGTAAAAATAATGTGTTGAGAGTAAAATTCAACGAAAAAATATAAAAGTTATATAATTATGATTCAGTTTTGTTCACATGTGAGGTCTATAAATTGACGCAAAAGTAAGAAACCAGTTATTTAAAAATAATACCCTTACGGTCGAAGTATAGAACTGTCAACTATAATTAAATAGGTCAGTGAAACACCTAAATGAAACAAACCTGTTCCGAGTTGAATAGTGAAATTTTAAGCAATAACTAAATAAAGTTTTGTCGGAAGATCAACAGTGGCACGTCGCTTTTGTCCGAAATACTAATGAGAAAAGTTGTGTCCCATATATTATTACAAGTAAAGTTATATGCAATATATATTTCACTTATTTTCATAAAGGTATATATTATTATTATGGTTTATACTCGCTGCTCGACAGATCTTGTCATTATTGGAAAACATGTTGTCATGATAACGTGTAACAATATAGCCGAACTGTCAACCAGATACTTGACCCTACAATATTGTATATTCGATATACCGAATGCAGCGGCGTCTGCCGGGCTCATATGTGAATTTAAACCATTCTCAAATCCCAATTCAATTTCTACACACACAAATAAATTTCTCAAAATCGGTCCAGTCGTTTAGGAGGAGTTCAGTGATATACACACGCACACAATAAATATATATAAAGATGTGACTCATGGAGATTTACTCACTATAGGACTAAAAGAATAGGTTTCGTTAAAGTTTTAAAAGTCAGCCCAGGCGTAAGAAACCGCTTAGAGTTTAAAACTGTATCATTGGTGTCGAGTTCTTTTACCATGTCAGGGGTCTTTCTAGAGGTACATACAAATGGACACTTTGCAACGCTTGCCGTAAGCATTTTTCTACGTCTTGTGCCGCCCGTTGATGCACATGGGTTGAATACTGAAAAAAGTACTTTACTGAAACTGCAAGAGGATTGAGGAAAATTGAGAAAAATAGTATATTGAATGGTGAATAGTAAACGAAGGAGAAACAAGCTAACTTTTCTTTAAACTTTATACAAAGAACATATTATTAACTTTGACTTATCTGGCGTGGTTAATTCAATGTTTTTCAAATGCAGTAATATTAACATTTTGAATATGTGTTTACATTATAATATATGTTTGTGTTTGAATATTTGCGTAATTAGCCGATGTCCCACGCAGGCGGGACGAGATAGGAACAGCGCTTCTGTATAGTCTCTATGCGGAAGTCTGTGGGTGCCCGTAGTCATGAACATGGCTCCGACTGCTCGTTTGCTCCCCTATATCATACCAAAAAAACACTCATTGAAAGTTATTAAAACATAAGTATTTTATTATATCTATGTGCTACAATTATTATACATACAACTTGTCACACACACGCTAAACGATCATTAACAATGATAAATCTTCGATTACTCTATAGCAGTAATGTCACCGAAACAGCCAAAATTTCTTGACTTTCTGCCTCACATTCTGGTTAAAATGTTTTTATATATTCAAATTATGATATAAATATTTACTAAATAAAATTAATATACATTCAAAATAGTATGTGCTATAGACCACACAACTGAAGTAAAACTTAATTATTGATTTTCATTAGCGTAGTTACAATGACATAACATGTCATATGATATTTATATATTATTATATAATAGATATTCCTACTTAAAATTTTTAAGGTGGAGTCAAATACAGTGACTGCAATACGAGTTATATTTACACACAATACAAGTCAACAGTTTCAGTGACATAAGTGCGGTCTTACTATTGTGCCCCAAGATTGTGCTGAAGATTTGACCTATTACTTTGACCCAAGTACAAAGGCGTTTTGAGAAATTCCTTTTTTCCCAACTACTAAACAAAAATATTATTATTTATAATGTCAAGCCCATGACGATTAAAAATCCACCATGTGGTGTTTCTTTTTTTATCTTATCAAGTAATGTCAGCTTAAATGACTAGGTATATAAAAAAGAGGTGACTGTTTTAAACTATTCAGTCGCTTGTCGTCATAGATGGCCAATGACATCCGTGGTTTCTCAACGTATACACGTATTTGGCCTACGTATGGTAATTTTACATAATAATGTCATAAAGAAACAGATCACGCATTCGTCGGACTAGCTAAGAGAGTAGAAATATATAAATGTTAATGAGTAATAACCCAAACTCTTAGCCACTCTATCACTTGTTTCGTGCTTTAAATTGCCTGCAGAACATGACAAAGGGATAAGCTTTTTGGTGCGTGCATCCGACAGCGTAAGACATTATCAAGAATAAACTTCAACGTTTTATAATTTGGCTATTAAAGAATCACAGAGCCTGAGCTTTTAAATTTTAGCTTTATTCAAATGATGTTTGTATTTTAAATTATAAGTTTATCGATATCTTATTAATAATTTAATATACATTAGATTACACAAGTAATAAGTAAATATCAATTTGTATTGTCTAGTTTCCACATTCGCAATCATCGACAGACGTCCTGGGACAGTGACAACAGACGATGACTTTAAAATCCCGTACACATATCACGTCTTAAATTACCGTACAAAATCAGGTGTTTGTAGTTGTTATTAGTTTCTTACAAAGCAGACGGGAACACGCTTTCTAAAAAAGGCGAAAAACTTTTCACAAAGGCAGATTTAATTACCTCGGCAAGAGATCAAACGTGAAGTTTATATTGGCGTTGGAAATTCACTTTGACTGGGAGTTTCCATGTCACACTGTGGATAAATCCGCTTAAAATATCAAAAAGGCGAATTGATGCGGCAAAGTTTTCCATTTTTATTGCATTTTGTTGTTCGTTTTTTTTTTCGGAATTATGGTTTTGATACTAAAAGCTGTATGTGTAGTTAAAAATAGAAATTGATAAAATTAATTTAAAAAATATCATACATGTAACATTTAGATGTTTCTTTAGTTTATATACGTATTATAGCGGCACCCCGCGGTTTCACTCGTGTAAATGCCACATGAACTTTTATTCTGTATAAAAACTATCCTATGTGTTAATCCAAGTTACCGTTTATGTGTGTGCCAAACTTCATTACAAATCGGTTTAGCAGTTTTTGCGTGAAGGAGTAACAAAAAAACAAACAAATAAACGCACAAACATACAAACTTTCACATTTATAATATTAGTAGGATAATTATAACAATGTCTCTTTTTGTATAATGCGTATACGAGCAGTCAGAATCTTGTGATGCCCATCTACTATATTCAGAACTGATGGCACTACCGGATACAAACATTTTTGTACTATCTTTAATATCCGTCTGTCTCCCGTGGGAATCATACCGACTTATCATCTAGCTTTATCGTGTTTTTTCCATAGTAATCTTTGGTAACGACCATGGAAATCCCCATGATTGATATACTCCTACATATGCGTTGGCCTTCTTACCTCCTTCCTTCCAAAGGACCTCCGGCTACTTACAGACCACTCAAAACGTGACAGCTTTCACTTTACGCCGGTATATGCAGTGAGTTTGATAGTGGGGTACCTCCCCGGTAGTGCCGGTCCAACGGCTGCAATGCATGCCACTCCTCTTACTACAAATTCTATAAACAACATAACTTTTTAAATTAATATACTAACAACAAAAACATCAAGGAATGAATCTATATTAATAAATTATTTTTGTAATAAAATGCTTACAACGTTCAAATTGATTAACAATTTAAAAAGGAAATGTTTCACTGTAAAACTTAATTAAAATAAACGACTGGTTTTGAGAGAGGTCTAAGTTCATTAGACTAAAATGGATAAAGGGTGATTAACGTTCGTCTCGCAAAAAAATCTGTCCATTCAAAGACAAAGGTCCGTTAACTGAATAAAAAAAAACTGAACCTTTTTTCAGACAACTTTATTTGAACAACCTTTTATATTCAAAATGAAAAATTGTTTAGATACCTTTTCATACTTAAATTCGTATAACACTTGAAATAATATTCTTATAATTCAAATATTTTCAGATATATATTACCTATATCTGATTCTTTTTATTTGTTATAATGGAGTAGGGAAAACGAGCATTTGGAGGCTTTTGATGAGTGCCCAACCCCTATGAACATGTGCATTATCTCTAAGTAATTTTTTTATAATATTTACTTATAGATAATGCAGATGCGTTACCCTCCTTCCATCTCCCCATAGCCCACCGGAAACACACACCACACGAAAGGCGAGACCGCAGATGTCAGTTTACGGCAGTACCCTGTGAGCCGGAGGTACTTGCTAAATCGTCCCGGCCAATTTCAGTTGTAATGCAGCATCCACCACCTTAGAAAAATTTCAATTTATTTATTTATTTAACAGTTTATGTACACGTAAAAATGAACATTAAAATATTTAGTTATATACATTTTGGTACAAAGGACCTGCTTATCCCATTATGAAATTTTACCAGCAGTCCTACTACAGGAAAATGCATGGTGTATTGCAATATTAATGTGTACATTTTAAAGACAAACAATAATCATAATATATTATACATATTATATAACATACATATCATAGGTAGGTCAATAAATACTTAAATACATACATACTATTTTAAAATACTATAAACAACTATAAATAAATATACTATGAAGTACAATATATACCTAATTTAGACAGAAGTTACGTATCTAGATTTAAGTAATATTCCTTTAGTTTTTTCTTAAAGAGGGATAGTGTTTTACAGTTCCTAATTTGATATGGTAGGGAATTCCAAAGTCTAACAGAATGTACGGTAAAGGAGTAAGAGAAAAATTCTGTTCGATGGACAGGCAAGTGAATAATTGTACGTTTTAGAGGTCTGCAAGAAGAGTCATTTAGATGAGGAAAGGAAAAGCGCTCACGGAGATAAGAAGGAGAGCAAGGATGAAAGAGAACATTAAACAGGAAGCACAGAATTCTGTAATTTCTTCGATGGCGGATGGGAAGCCATTCTAATTGTTTACGAAAAGTAGTAACGTGGTCATATTTTTTTAAGCCAAAGATGAATCGCAGACATAAATTTTGTAGTCGTTCAAGTTTGTTAAAGATTAACTTAGTGGCATCTGGATAACAGATGTCAGCATAATCTATTATTGGTTGAATTAGAGACAGCGCGAGTGAAATTTTTGTTGATAGAGGAAGGAAGTTTTGTAGCGTTTTGAGGGAATGGAAAGAGAAGTGATCCTTTCTACTGATCTCACTTACGTAGCTGTTCCAGGAAAGATTGGAATCTATAATAACACCTAGATTTTTAGCTGTATCAGAAAGGGCGATGGTAGTACCATCTAAGATAGTAGATGGTAGTGTTTTAAAGTCGAGTCGACTACGCATACGTGAGCTGCCTATAATCAACGCCTTTGTCTTAAGTGGGTTAACAGTGATACCAAAAGTCTGAGCCCATTCAACAATTCGGTTCAAATCTTCATTAATGTAGGAGATAGTTGACATCGTATCTGATAACACGAAATGACGATAGATTTGAATAAAGATGAAATTTAGACGAAATAACTTTAGTAATGGAATTAATGAAAACGGCAAAAAAAAGAGAAGAAAGCACTCCACCTTGTGGAACTCCCGCACTGATATTGCTCCAGTCTGAGTAGGACGTGTTTACCTGAACACGTTGAGAGCGATCGCGAAGGTAAGAATTGAACCACGTTAAAGCAGGTACAGATACGTTCATAGATTTTAGCACGCCAATAAGAATATCAAAGTCAATGGAATTAAAGGCATTGCTAAAATCGAGAAGTATAAGAACAGTAAGGGATTTATTCTCCATGGCCAAGCGGATGTCATCAGTAACATTTATGAGAGCAGAAGATGTGCTGTGGCCTGGACGAAAACCAGATTGAAAGGAGTTTAGGAGATGATTGGAATATAAGTCAATATATATAAGTTCAATATATATTTTTATACATCAAAAATAGTAAAGTCTATGATAGCAAGGGCAGTTAATTATTATTTCATTAATACACAAAAATATTTTAACTATAAAATGGGAATATTTTCAATTTAAATATTGGAATAATAATGAGATAAAACATTTCATAACATAGCTAACACCGCTGTACTATTTCAAAAGAGGCTATAACATTAGTGGTATTGTTTTCGACGTACTAATAATCAAAAATTTTGAATTTAAATTTAAAAACATTTGCTTGTAATCAAGATGTGAGGATCACTTTATTTGTAGGTCATTTTGTTTATCGGTCTTGTATGTCAATACTAAATGTCGGTAGATGTTAACATAGGAAGACATTGTCATCTCAAAGATATCTATCTCTATTCAAAAGCGACGGATTAAAAACTTATTCATATTTAAAGCATTAGATATTGTGATATTTTCAACCCACGAATAATGTTTTTTTTTTCGTAGAAGTAGAAGTTTCGCTTGGGGAATAAAAAGATAGATATAATTACATAGATATATATCCCAATATAACAATTTATAATCTTCAATACAAAATTGATAATTTACGGCAACAACTGTACAGACATTGTTTCGTATGTTATTGTTACAAAACATAAGCGAGTGTTTGTGGAAGGATATCGAATTCAAACCACCAGGGTACGGAAATACAAATCGCCCCACACCTACTACAGATAACCAACTGGCAGACATAAATTCACGATAAATGATCTTTATTATTAACAAAGGTTCCACTTGTATTATGACTATATTCTAGTGATTTTCAATAACAGATTGTATGTAGATATTATAAACATTTATGTGTAAAAAAAATAATAATATGCAGACATATACATGCTCATTACAATTCTAAATTACAACACTACCGCTACGAAAACTTACATAATGTACATAATTACTATTAAAAATTCAAATGTTTCTTTTTAGTGCCAGTAATAAGTAATAATTTTGTAAAAAGAAATGACACAGTGATACATGCATGCATGCAGCCGAATTGGGCCGGCACGATCGGGGAGACATGGGGGAGCCCCTAGCTTACACTATTCCGGCGTAAAGTAACATCTATGTTGTCACGTTTCGTGGTGGCAGAAGCTCAGATTCACTTTTTACGTGACCTTTGCATTTAAGAAGTAGCATTGAATTTACCTAAGAAAATATAACTAATTTATTATTACTTACTCACCTTTTTATATTTTTTATTAACGCAAAGGAATGCATTTACGAAGGATACATAGGAGCTCGGTGACTCGACACTTAGTGTAATACCGACTAAACCCCGGCTTTCAGCCGCCATAATTGAAAAGTCGGATCTGCAAGCAGCATGATCCTTCCAGTGACAGGCTGGCCTCGGCGAGGCCAAACTTCTCCTCCTTGGGGACTGTCCAGCTGCCTCTGAACAGCCCATACTAGGACGTGGAACCGTGTAATGAGCTCAGGTTCCTATCCTGACCCCTGCTCCTGGAGCACACCACCAATGTCCAAAAGGGGGCCCGTCACTCGCTCCAATCCACGCAGCTCTCTGCTGATTCAGAGGGACGGGCGAAAGACCCCGTCAAGCTGCTCTAAGGGTGCTTACATGCCAAGCCGTAAAGGTTTTGTCGGTACCGGTATCCTGTTTCTCTATGTAAGCACCCTTAGTCCGGCCTCTCCACCCAAGCCTGTCCAGTATAGGTAGCCCTATCCGGCGTAGCCTTGGGGATTACAGTGACAGGCAAGACCCCGACCACGACATGATCTTCGGGGAGGATTACTTACTCACCTATTACAACAAAATATTAAGAATTAATTTACTCCGAAATATTGTGCGATGTATTATATAACCTGAGACGCAATTAATTAGCGTTGGTGGCACCCATATAAATACTTTATTCCATTTATGATTCTTTGTCGGATTCTTTTTATATTAAAAAAAATCTTCAAACTTTAATTGGTGTAAGTAATTAATACAATAATAGTAAGCCGTACATCAAATATTTTTAAATACAAAAATATATTATTTAAAAAGAGTTTAATTTTTCAACAGGTGATAAGGCCTTGCAGAGAGCACTTCTGAGAAAAGGAGCTAAATGACGAAATTTTCTAAGAAATTAACCTTTTGAAGATTTGATACAACAGAAGTAACTCAAACCCTTCTTCGTAGGTAGCTATGTAGAAAGTTTTATAAAAGAAAATTACCTACTACTTTTTTATGGCAACGCAGGGAAATTGCTTTGCTTACGCTACCCAGGAGTCCAGATAGCTCAAACGGGTACAGTGTCGGGCTCGGAAATTGGGTGGCCCCTACCGACTAAAACCCCAGCATGGGTGGGTGCATTCAGACGCTGTAATTGGAGGACTGGCTTCTGTGAAAAGGCCAGACTTAGCCAGACTTATCCGGCCGTCTCTGAACAGTCCCTACTACGTCATGGAAACAGTGCAATAGGGTCAGGTTCCCATTCAGACCCCTGGCCCCTACACTCCAAAGTAGCACGCCACCGATTTGTCTAAATCGGACGATTCGGACAAATTTCGCCAGTCGGCCTGTTCTGCTTTCTTCTGTTCTCCTTGCCCGCTGCCATCTGCTGGTTCACAGGGATGAGTGGAGAACCTCCAAACTAAGCTGCTCTTTGTCTGGTCTCTCCCTCACAGCCTGTCCAGTCCGGGTCCGGCATAGTCTTGGGGATCACAGACATAAAAATGTACATCAACACACTCCAAGTCAATTAATGCTACTTCAGAACTGCTTCTTTGTGATTATTAGTTCATAAACCATTTAATGATTAATTAAAAATCATCTACCAAACGACTGATCAAATCTTTATTTCATTACTTTGAACATTGACGATCACGAGAAAATTAAAATCAAGAAATGATGATGAAAATGAGGAAGCAATATTAGCAAAAATAAGGTATTTAATCAAGGAAAAAACATGAGAACGGCGAATTCTTTCGGATTAAGAAATGTGTTAGCATATTAGAGCTAATACAATGCTTTTATCAAATTGAATGGGTGTAATTCGATAGCGACGTTTCCGGGACGACGTGAAATTTCCTAAATGAAACTTTTCTCCGTGTACTATTATCGAATTAACACGATACCTTAATGCTGACCTTAATAAGTAAAATGCATTTTATTGTCAGGTTCTTGTTTATGTTTAACCAAAACTCATCATTTAACATTACTCAATTCCATTTCCACTTCTGAAATAAAGGCACCAAGTAAAGACAATGAGTATTTTTTTTCCATGTAACCGTAAATAACTTGAATTTCTATGTATAAACTAACATACCATAGTTAATATTATAATAAATCAGTTGCGCCCGTGGTTTTACCCATGACAAATTTAACTGAGTACGAGCATTAAATTTTCGAGATAAAAATGTATTTATGTTATTAATAGAACCAACCTGTGTGAACTCTGTTATTCCAGGTTTTTATATTTATCTGTGTTAAATTCAATCCAATTTGGGCATTTAGTATTTTTTGCTCAAAAGAGTAACCATACGTACAACCAACTAGGTATATCTGCTTTTAGATACAAAGCAATAATAGTAATTAAATACTATTAATAGAATAAAGTAATATATTATGCACCAAAACACCTTCTCTTTTTGTTTATAAGGAAATAAATTTGATGCAATATCTTATATAGATGTCTAAATTTTCTATGCGGTGATTGATCACTGTGTCCAAAAGCGTATCGTCCAAAAACTACGAAATGAATAAAAAAGAATAAAATATATTCGTATCTGGATCATAAATCTCTGCCCCCATAAATATGTCTTTTGTCAGACTACCCGTAAAATTTATTAGTCACGTCGAATGTTATTTTTGATATCTATATTTACATAAAATATAGAATACACTATATTATATACATTATGTCTCTACATTATGTTAATCTTAAATGAAGATAAAGATATATTAGAACTATAAATAATGGTGGATGGCCTTAAAACCTTTTTAAGTTTTAAGTACCTAATGTCAAATATCTAAAATGTCTCAAAAGATACTTAGTCACTTTAATTATAATTGAAGTATCCATATACAATTTAATTTAAATTTGTTTATCTTAAATTGCAACCATGGGGATCTAGGTCAATGATTATGGTATAGATTTAAAATATTATAATAGAATTATTACAATCTGGAGTCTCATATCATTTGAAATTATTGTGTGATCTGAAACAATAATTAAGCAACTGTTAATCTTATAAGAAGTCATCAAGATTTTTGATTTAATATTTCAAATTCTGCTTATTTATATACTACGTTATACCAAATGTATCAAATCTGTATTGATAACATTTCAAAATATTTAATAGGCAAAACATAAGCAAAACTTAAGTAAATAATTATGTCATGTCGAAATAAAAACTAAATACTTTATACTAACAAGTTAGTTTTTTTTTATATTGTTAGAATATTTTTTTATTATACAAATTGACTAAGAATTACTGTACAATCCAAAGTCATGGTTTCGTAGGACCGGCAGAGAGCATTTGAACTTGGATAAACCATCGACTAGTCCAGGTTATCCATCCATCCATGCAATATCTCGTTTGAGTTTTGATGCAAAAAATAGGTTTACGATATCGGGGGCACAAAGAACACATAATTCGTGGTTCATCTAGAAATATACTCCTATTTGTATAACATGAAACATACGTATTACATGTGTTGTAAAGATTATTTTTTCCTTCCGGAATTTCTTGGGGCGGATATTTTACGTTATTTTAGGTCAACTTCGTAAATAAATATTTTGGGACCAAAAACAACACAAAATATTATCTTTTAGTAATTTATTATGAACATATTTGAAGACGCTTCTCAATTTCTTTTTGTTTGTTTTCTTTCATC
>LUGF01013063.1:170442-197457 GCA_001625245.1 Calycopis cecrops
ACAAAACTACAATCCAAATTAGGCTTCTGATTTTATTTACCCAAAGCCATAATCATTAACTTTTAAGAGTTAACAAGAGTTTTCAAATGCCGGAAACTGTTCTGGCTGATGATGCCGATGGTACTGGTGATGAAGGGGGGAAGGTGGGCGGGTTTGGGAAGAAGAGCAACGGATCCCCATTGTTTAAATATGCCAGTTCTGCTCTCTAAAATATGCCAGTGACTTGTTAAAATAATATTACGTTGTGCTTAAATTTTTAATATCTATAAAATATGATAAAGAAACTTTAAAAAAATCTATCTACATGTACCTATACTTTTTTCTGATATGCAAAGCCTTCAATATCAGGAATCATCGATAGTGTAAAACACACCATGGAAACTCTATCATCCATAATAAATACACGAACTAACGGTGTTCGACTTTGTAATTAATAAATTTAAATTAGTTGCAGAATGGTAGACGGTTCGTGTTACACTAAAATTAGCATTCATATTGGATGTATCTCTATTGTATAATTTATGCAATGAGTATTACATGAAATAAATGGATAGTCAAAATCACAATAGTGGTCAGTGATATAGCGTACCGTTAATAACATGTTATATTTTGATTATTACGTCATGATCATCCGTCTGCATAGTAACAATACATTTTAGTTAGTAGTCACGATTCATTTATTGGACCGCCTCAACCGAAGAGGTACCTCTCGTTTGAGACTTTCGGGTTTGTTACACATATTGTGGTTAATTTACGGGTCTTAACACGATACGACTAATTAAAGGTACTAGTTAAAACATATACCTTTGCTCGACGTTTCGACTGGGTTACACCAGCCGTGTTAAAACCCGTAAAATAACCACAATAGAGGTACCTCTCGCTTACACGATACCAGGACAAAGTGACACCTGTGGTGTCGCGTCTCGTGATGTGAGAAGCCGGTGACCTATGGAGGGGGTAGGAGAAAAGATGACAACATAACTGTATAAGCTCTGCAGATGTCTATGTGTATATGTAGCTATGAACATGGCTCCGACTGCTCGTTTGTCCCCTTATACTATAAAAAATATTATTATCACTAAAGTTTAAATATGACATCGTAGTCATATTGTATTTATATATTTAAAATATTTACTTAATTTTGTATCATGTACAAATGTTTTAGTACTTGTTTTTGTTTCGCCTGTAGTAAAAATCAAATTCATATCAGCTATTACGGTTCCAGAGAGACGCTCTAGCTGACAGAGGGGCCTTGGTAATAGGCTTCTAGGCGGCGCGTGGCGTGGAGCCTGGCAGAATAGGCAGAAGAGAAGGCACCTGTAGCTCGGAATACAATACTCCTAAAAAAATGTTAGCTATTTTAGCGCTTTTTGTGAATTTTGTCCTATGGCTCATTAAAAGGGGAAGAAGGAATGAGAGCAATACATTTGCGTAGTAAAAATGTTTATCAATCAGCGTCTGTCGTCACCGAAAGATAGTGCTGGTTTGCGTCGTTAAGCTGCAAAAAACACTAAAATGAAGCATCATTTACATTGAACCAATAAACACAAGTTGAGAGGCCAGTGAGAAAACTAATAAACATGGAAAGTTCAAAGAAAATTCATAACACCGACTTACCGCGACACTGAAATACAGCCGAACTTGTCCCAGTTCTCCAGACTCCATAAGTTTATTTTTCCAGGAATTAAACTTTTCATGTTAGACTTTAATTTTGGATTCATCATCAGACATCTCCTAAATGTCCGAATTTTTGTTTTACAAAATATATGTGTAATTATTTACGCTCAAATTTTAATTTAGGCCCAAGAAAATAAAAGTTGATTGATATTTAACAAAATCTTACGACTTTAAATTAATTAAAATAATCGAAGTAACAGTCCTTATACGACGTACCAAACACCATTTCAGAGTGGAGTTACGTCTGTTGTTTAATTACGGCAATATAGAATTAAATATTTAAAATTTTAAAACATAAAATTATAATATAACTATTTCAAAGTAGCAGTCTGTTGGCAAAATGAACGCACTTGAAATGTGCACTGCAAGTTCGAATCGCCATGAGAAATATCATAGTGTAGTCACCCTAGTACTGGGTAAGCCTCTTTACTAGCACCACCCGTATTCAAGGATCGGAGGGTTGTTTGCTGCGCTATTATTCCATGTTTGCCCTAACTTTTGTCAAGATACGTGCTCGGAGGAGGTTTGTTACTATATATACCGGCTGCTCGAGCAACTCGAATTAGGTACCCCATAAAAAGCTACAGCTTTGAGTTAACTTTCAGTATTTAGAAAAATATATCACAACCGATTTGTGTCCATCGTAATATGATTTTATTAGATTTTTTTGGTAACAGATTGTTCTGAACCACATGTGCTGCCATCTCATTGCATGTGTGAAATTTATGGCCATGAGTTTTATAGTTGTAATGTGATATATTAAGCCGGACTCCAGATACGCAAGAGACAGAAAGGTAATTGCATTAATTTAAGATTTAATTTAGCTCTGCGTAATCGCAGACAGGTTCATTCTAATTTGAGCCCTGTGTATAATAATTCACTTCCACTGCGCAACAAATCCAGGGTTAGAACTGAACACAGATGTTATATATTTGTTATTTTTATTATAGTATGAAATTATATTACGATTTTATCGTTCATCTTTTCAACATTTACTAATTTAATATTTTATATATTTCTACAGTTTTGGATGGGTGGGGTAATTAGTCATTAGGCCAGCCCGCATTAAACGAATTTTAATGAAATTATACAATGTAATAGAATACCACACATTTTTCTTCGTTTTAGTTTTATCTCTTTTCTGTATCATTTTATGATATCGGAGTCAGCAACTTAATTAAGAGGATTTAGAAGGGAGGCACTATTTATATAATATAGTGACTGCTTAGTGCTTAACCTCTGCAACTTAGTTATTAAACCAGGCCCAATACTAGACGAAGTCGAATTGCAATACACGAATCCAAGTTTCCTCTACGATGTTTTTCTTCACCGTATGATTCATGAGACAATAAACTTAAGCTAGAAAACCTTATTGGTACATGGTGAAGCTCGAACGTGGATTGGCCTAAATGGAATTCCGTAGCGATAACCATTATACTACCTAGCTCCCATAAGAACAAATAAGTAAGAAATATCATCTTTTACACGAGGTTTTACATGTGGCAGGTGCGAAGGCACAGCTAATATAAAATATTTATAAATTGTCACGTGATTGTTTTATCTGTAATTCATTGCCTTCTTTAATCTTCTTTAATTTCTATAAATATTATATTCTTCTTCTTAATAAAAATAATAAATTCGTCTTGAATGTTTGATGAATGATTTATTTATAGATTTACATTTTTTATTAAAGGGTATAATATAATGAATGGCTCGTGACCGCATGGCCTTCTAAGAGAGGGCTTTGTCTAGCAGTGGACGTACCTACTGTAGCTGAAGATGAATCACTACAGGTCATCTGCCTCAAAAGGAAGCCCGAATTTTGTCTACAGGCTACCGTAGTTGGAAGTCATGAATGTAATAATTATCATCATCAGTAGTAAGAGGTATAGTAGTAGAGTAGTAGCATGTAGCCGAATTGCGCCGGCGCGACCGGGGATATACCTCTCAATATAACGAAACCGGCGTAGTGGCAGCTCTACTGTTGCGTTCCGTGCGGGAGTAAGTAACCAGTGGCCTATGGACGGGAGAGACGGAAAGGGAGGCAACGCATCTGTATAGCCTCTATGCAGATGTCTATGGGCGTCGATAGCCATGAAAATTATATATACTTATTCTATTAAAAAGATGATACTCCTTATGGAGACTGCTAAACAGAGCAGAACATACTGTGCATCGCAAATACAATTAATTATACTCATGTTCGGGGATAGGGTAAGAAAAGATAAATCAAGATTATGATGAGATGAAAGAAAGAAACATGGTAGCTTGACGACTCTTCCAGCTGATTTTAGCTGCCGCGCGTGAGCTGTCCTTCTAATTAGAAAGGGGGGACAAGGGGACCTGGTTCCCTCGTCCTATTAATCGTAAGCGTACATTTTAATTACTTGATACTAGCTGAAGATCTAAAAATCCCTATTGTATTTTGTGTAGTTTTAGGTTCTACTTTATGTAGTTTAATTTGAACGACTGAATAGTCCCCTGTCACAGTGACGCTACTATTGGTACATTTTTTGCAGTTGCCAGGCCAGTATCTGTAAGTAAACAGAGTTGGATAAAATGTTTTTATTTTTAGTTAAAAAATGTTGCCGTTGGATTTTTTAAACTAAAATTTTTCTTTCTCATTTTTTTTAAAACTCAAAGAGATAAAGGACTCAGACGCAAAGAGGCGACGCGGCAGACCAAAAAGGAGATGACGAGATGAACTCGACGTATACCTGCCTGATTGGCGTGATGAAGCTCTGAACAAATAAAAATGGAAATAATGGAGGGAGGCCTTTGCCCAACAATGGGACACATAATGGGCTTTATATAATAATAATATTTTTTTTAAGGCATATAGGAGCAAATGAGTATTCGGAGTCTTTTGATGACTATCCATGCCCTCAGATATCTGCATAGAGATTATAAAGGTTATGTTGCTTTCCATTCTTCTTTCACCTCCACAGGCGAACGCAAAACTCACACACCGCTTGAAACATGACAGCACAACTCTTTACTTGCCCCATTATTGTGCGAGCGGAAAGTATCACCCCGGTCGTAGCGGCCCAATTTAGATGCATTGTAGATTGCATTCTTCACTACATTTGTAAGAAACTAAACTGTATTATTTTGAACAATTTGCGGTTACTACTTTGAATACTTACAGACATAACATTAAATGAAACAGCATCATAGAGGTATAAGTTTTAATAAAAGTTTATAGTAAATTACAGCATTTTCTCTAAATAAGATTCTAGCACAGTGTTCGAAATATATAATATCGTATTGTGAGCATAGTTTTTGCTTAGATACAAATTGCTTACTTTTATATATATTTATTATTTGCTTCATTATACGAATGTGAGTTTGTACTTGTTATACGACAACTCTTCCCCTTAGTTGTAGTATCACTTGTACCTAAATTTATCTAATATTTAATATACGTGTTCATTTATAATAGAAAAAGATTCTATTAGACCTTGACGTCACTTGCTTGTGCGTTTTACCTAGTATTGGTCAAAGCTTCAAACGTGCAACGAAGCCTTTATCTAATATGTGTAAATTCCCCGTTTTTACACATTGTATAGTTAGGAAAACTCTAAAGTACATGGGCATTATATAAGGAAAAACTCTTAAAATCGATTCACAACTCTCTCATGAAAATGGCTTAAGAAAATCTTTCCTCCGTTCCATTAAAGCTAGAATTCAAAAGCAGCATACGAACTTTACATACCATTCAAACATAAAATACACTTTCAAACGCTCTTAAACATGGAGGTGGTCCCCACATATAAATATTTTTTTTTAATTCTAGATGAGTTGCTTAAAAGAAATGTGTTCTTACACTATAATCTAAGGCAGGGAATCACAAATTCTAGCATTCTTAGAACAAGGAAATTTGAAAAGATTATGTTTATTAATATCATTGATAACTTAAACGTAGACTTTAAACTATTTGACTACAAATAATGCCAAAAGCGATAATTTATTGCTAAAAAAGCTAAATCTCCTAATTAAACTCATTACTTAACAATTAATAATATTATCGTTGAATAATACGTGCTCTATTTCAATATAATCAAAATGTGTCATGTTTAAATTTAAACAAATGAAGTTAATTACCTCTCTTAATCTATATTTATGTATTTTAAGAATCATGATAATATTCTATAAAAACTGCTACGCACATCTTAGAGGCACTTTGATGTGACTGAATATATGAAAGTGCACAAAATTTATTGCTTCAATAGGGCAGAATTCTATTTACCATCGATGATGATTTTAAGCTATACTTTATCACACATAATATAAACATTTGGACTGAATATATTCTAATTCATTTTAGTAATTAGTTTATCTTTACCCTTAATATCATCGTTTACTATTGTATATCTAAAATACAATAAATTGCCTTTGAATAATGTTTTAAATTTACACATTACAATACTTAATTGATCGATTGATCTGATTTTTGACTCGTTTTGTTGGCTTAGGCATCTGGTGCACGTATCTCTACAGTAACTGAAGTGGGACCAGAAGCAGTGGGCGATCTTAATGTAGCAGATCTCAAGGAGGTTGCAGATTGCCCACTACTAGCTCTTGAACCTCGACGTGAACCTGAAATCAATCGCAAAATATTTTAAGTAGGTACTTTATAATAAATATAGCCTTAGACTTTCTTTTAATTCAAAGCACTAAAATCTAAGAACGAATAACAACTCAATTTCCATATTCTAGAAATATTTACATTCGAATTCATTTAATTTACTTAATTATCTAATTAATCTGCTAATTTATTTTCATGCGTAACTTACTGTATACATTTTAACGAGAGTTGTAATGTATATTCAATCATATGAAAACATTTTACAATGCCAATTTAAAATACGTTTCAACATTTTGAAAATAAATTGATGAAAATATATTTAAAAAAAAAAACATTTTGATTCAATTTTGATGCATGCTGAAACATGATATAAAATAATAAAATGTGAAAAAAAGTTTCTTACGTTTTTAATACTTGTAAGTATCTAAGTTGTTTTTATTTCAGAATTTGAAAAATCTAGACGTTCTTTTAATTGAATGTCGCTTAACTACTTGTATCTACATTTTCGTGTAATCCTTTCAAACAAGATATGTTTAATAAGTCTTCATGCTTTTATCTGCATCAATAACTAAGCAGAAAAAAATTCAAAATAACCTGAAGTTTTTCGGTGTAGCTGATGGCTTTGGTGAGGTCGTGCTGTCAATAAATAATAATTAATGTATGAGAAAATATGGATATTCTTAAACAAACAAAAAATATAATGATAATATGTGTTAGCAACTGTGTCTTATGTCTTTGGGCTTCTTAAGCGTACCTAATTATAAATTTATATTTAAATTAAAAAGTATGCCGAATTATACATAAAAGCGCCAACCAGGGTGTACAGCGAAGCAAATACAAAAATATGCTTATAAATATAGTATTTTTACCTGGACTGAATGTATAAGACAACAAAAAACAACTTTTTAAGTTTTTTTTCATACATAATAAATCTACGACTTACTTATTAGTTCTTACAATATTTTTTAAATATTAAATCAGATTGTTTCTTATGAAAAAGTCACTCAGTTCTTAATGGCCTCATTAATGCTTATCCTTTTTTTGTATAATAAAAGGGGACAATGAAGCAATAGGAGTATATACTACTAATGCCTACGGACATCCGTATAAGCTGTACATTCTTCCTCCCCCTTCAATGAAATAATGGCTATTCAGAAGCCGCACGAAACGCGAAATCGTTGCTGTCACTTTACGGCAGTACCATGTGAGCGAGGGGCATCTTCTCAGTTGTATGACCTAGTACGGTTGCATTATGACACTACCTCTAACAAACAAAATTTGCTGGGGTTTATTGGATTATTGTTGCCTTCTATAAGTACTTATATTAAAAAGAGGTATGTTTTTATCTTTTTTCGTGTAGAGGGAGTAATCTTCGGTAATAACGTCCAGATAATAAAAATTCTTTCAGTGCCAGAAAAAACAGCGGGTAAGTTCATCGGCTTTCGAACGCTATTTTATTCTAGTATTTAAAAACAGGCATGAAGTGAAACTCTTGGAATTGGTCCTTAAGTGTTAATAACGGTTGCATCGCTGCGTGGCATTGTCGTACATCTACTTCCTCTTATACGTAGAAAATTGTAGCAATAGTTTTAACAGGTAAGAACATTATTACAAGACTTTAACAATAAGTAATACAAGAATCACATTTCCCTTCTTCAGAATTTTGTTCTTAAATAATTATTAAATGGAATGTCAATTTTGCACGTATTACCAAACTAACTAATTAAAAAAAGTACGTTTAAACTTAGTTTTTAACTTTAGCTCGTATTAATTATTTGTTCCTAACTAAGAATCAATGTTTTTTATTTTTTAATTTAATTAATTTCTTAGTTTTATAAGTTAATCTAAAGTACAAGAATTTTAGTATAGCTCATTACTAAATAGATATATCAGCTACCGGGTCACCTTGTTTGGGACTCTGACATCACATGGTTGGAGATGCTTTTCATTTTCTCCGATGCCTTTTTGCTGAAGCTGTAGCTTCAAAACGGTGTAATTAAAGAGAGAGGTTATTAGCATAATGACCTATTTTAACTGTTTCTTCGATATAAAAAGTATATTTATGTATTTCATAGTCGTCAATTTGGGTATTTTAAAGTCTTACAAATGAGTTCAATTGGAATGCGAGAAAGAATTACACAATTACACATACATACAAACTTATGTGATCATTATTTACCATGTACTTCACGCAGTACTACAAGTTTTTTCAGAAAACCGAGGTTACGTAGATGCAGAGCAATAAATTCAATAGTGATAAATATAAAATATCGTTACGTTTTTGTAACATTTCAAATTATAATCACTATTGTATTTGTAATTATTATCTCTAACATAAATGTTTAATTTAATTACTTTAAATTGTAAACGAAAGCATTACACAAGCAAGTGCGAACATTGACAACGCTTACAAATTATATAACACATAAAAATGATTATATGATGTATAAAAAAATTATTTACTTAGACGGAAGGTTTTATACCGGAATTAGGTGAGGGCGGTCTAAGTTCCTGTTGGCTCGCTTGCCTGGATGGGGGTCGCATGCTAACCCGTGATCCACGGCGGTCCTGGAAATTTCCATAAAATTAAAATCAATGGGGAACATCCACTCTCCCACCGTGGTCTGGTGGTTCAATCCTCGAAAGTGCTAGAGCTCTGTAGCCTAAGTTTGAACCCAGACACCACTGATGAAACTAAATAAACCAAAAGGCTCTTTGTACTCTTATAAGAAAAGTAGGGGACAAGAAGTGGGGGTAGAAACTTCACTTAAATGCACTGTGACTGAGTTTTTTCTGAGGTGGCCTATTATGAAAGTGGCATCGGTTGCATGACATATCCCGTCTTCTCATCAATAGCGACGTTGGCACATGCAGCATGTGCCGCGTGTCTCATATACCCACTCCGACGGCCACTTTACAGTATACATGTTTCCCCACATTAAAACGGATTATTTTTGATTCCATTTTTATTGCTTAGTGACAACAACAAGCTGTTGAAGTCTCTTTGAAACCAAAAACTCGGTTAATGAACACAGTTGAGTAAGCGAGAGATATATTGTTGGTCGTGTAGACAAACTATTACATTTTTTTTTAAACGGTATTCGGCCCACCACTCGTTCCCACCGCTGCTGCTACTCCTGTGTCGCCAGGATCGACATAAAAACAATATTACCTACTAAACAATGGCACTATTTTTTATTTATTCTTATTAAAATTATGATTACATACAATAATGTAAAACCGTTGCTTCATCCACCATTCTACTTCTCTACCTGTTCACATATTTCTGATGTGGTGGTGTGGAGTGACGACTGCTCAGTATTTTTTAACTTTTACACACTCTCGCGAACAAGAAACACAATAACTGTTAGATGTAATCTGCGAGATGTACGGTTTTGTCCGAAATGTATGTGCTGCGGTAGTCAAGACATGCAGTTTGCCTTGTATTAAATAAAATCAAAACACTTAATTGATATTTTTTTAATTTTATGTAGGATTCTAGTCATTGAGCCACGAGAGAAGCACAACTTTTATCCCGGGCGGCGCAGGGAAAAAAGCACTTTCAGCTTAGGTAGTGCCCTTCATTTCTCCGCGAGTTCTAGAGTGTGAGGATAGACAACTCACATGTGAAAAGAGATGCACTTTACCTTACTCCTGCGTTGAATATATTTGTACCACTACGCTAAAGGTGCTTTTCTCTCTGCGCAGGAATAAACATTTATACTATTGATTTAATAGGAGAAAAATGAATATACTTCATATTACCTGAGCATGCAAAAGTTTCGAATCGCGTAGCAAAGACACATTCATCAATCGTGGGTTTGGTGTGTTGAATATAGTACGATTCTCCCTCCACCGAGCCCTGAAACATTTGCATATGGTTATTATTTGGGGAAGAGGTTTCTGAAGAGGCAGCTTCGCACTGGAAGATGGAGTTGGACGGCCTTCAACCCGAAGGACCGATGACTTGGTTAAGGATACCCTGGTTAAGGTTTCGGGGAGCCGCTGTAAGGAAGTGGCTTGTGATCATAACCTCTGGCTCTATGAGAGAGGCCTCCACCAGTGGATGTTCTCCTGCCAATGATGTTGATGATATTTAATAATTTATTTGTTAATTTAATTAATTAATTAATTAATTTAACTATAAATATTTTAGAGTTGTTTTTTCTCGGTATTCCTAAAATTCTTGCTGTAGTAGTGTGAATACAAAACTAGATAGATATTTGATCTTCTTCAAATTTTAACCAGTTTTAATAGGGGAGGGAAGGTGGAAATGAGGCATGTCTTCATAGCCTCCGTTCGGTTGTTTAAAGGCGCCCATAGTCACTATAAACCTGTGATTGCTCGTCTGCCTAAGTAATATCAAATTTACTATAAACAAAGAGTATGTTATTTATTATAGTCATACGCCGCAATAACAGTTCTTGATTTTGGTAGTAAATAATAATGTATAGCGTCACATACCTGCTGAACAAACGAAGGACGACGCATATGATGACAAACATGAGAGCCATGCCAACCAGCACACCTATCATCGCAGGGTCGAGGGTTTTCGTTGATTCTTCTACTTGCTTCTCGGCTATTGTGGATAGGTAGAGAAAGAAATTAATAATTTGAAGACATTAATAACATATACTTCTTAGATTAGAATTATCCTTTTAAGCCGGTTTTCTTTATCATCAAGGTGCCGGTAATAATTTTAGACATGTGTTTTTATTTCTATTTGGTGTATTACCTTTATTAGGTATAGTATAGATATTCAGGATCGAAAGATGTTTTGAATAATCATTTAATATAATCATCGAAGAAACTAATTTAAAAGGTCAGTCGTTTAGGAGGATAATATGAATTAATACTACACTCAGTGGCACGGAAACTTGGCCAAGTATAAAATTTGTCATAACTTCAGTTTTTCATAGTTTACGTTGTAAATATAGGCCAATTTCGTTCGTTTTTCATCCACTAAACGTTTATAATCATTTTCACCTATAAATAATGCTTTTTTAAAGTTTATAATGAAGTTTAAGCGCAAAATCACATTTACACGACATTAAACACTGCAGTTTTGACCACTAGTACTTAAAAACTGTTTTGATATTTGATAACATCTAGAACTTTAAATATCGCATGTTTCCTCCTCTGGCCCGTATGACTGCCAGCATTCGATCTGGCATGCTTTGGATGACATTTTTGATGTTCACTTGCGATAAGTCGCGCCAAGCAGTCAGTGCAGCATTTCTAAGCTGGCTAAAGGGTTTTTGGTGGGTTCGACGCTGTTTCAATTGACGTTTTTAGCTTACCCCAAATGTGTTCTATGGGATTTAAGACGGGGCTGCGTGCTGGCCACTGCAGTTTTTGAACATCAACCTCTTGAAGGTATTGATTTACGATATGAGCGACGTGTGAACGTGCATTATCGTGCATTAGGTAAAATGAATTGGTCATATCCAATAAGCCCTCCAAACGGTTCAACATGCTCTTGAAGGATGTCCTCGACGTACCGTGTTGCAGTTAGAGCGTTATTGACGATGACCAGGTCTGTACGTGCATCACAACTAACGCCACTCCATACCATTATAGAGCCTCCACCAAAACTCACTGTAGGAGTAGTAGTAATCGCCAAATATCGTTCACCATTCTTTCTCCACACACGTTGTCGACCATCAGGTGCGTTTAAAGCGATCCTACACTCGTCCGTAAACAAAACTCTTGCACATTGTTCATGAGACCTGTTAGCATGTTTGCGGGCAAATTGAAGTCGAGCTGATCTATGGTGTGGGAGAAACTGTGGGCCACGGGCTGGTCTTCTTGCTCTTAATCAACTTCCTCCATACGTCTTCTCTCCGTACGCTCACTAACATTTATTTCCAGGACATTTGTAGCCGCTGCCGGATCTCAACAGCGGTAAGGAAGCGAATTCTTAAAATCTCTAACACGATAAAGCGGTCGACACGAGCGTGACGTGCAAAGTACACCTCCACTTCCTGGTCTGCGTGTGTAGCGGTCAGTCTCTTGGTACCGTTTTAGTGCATATTGCATTGAAGAACCGTGGTACGTTAAGGATAGTAGCCACTTCACGATGGGTCATCCCTTGTCCGACTAATGCCACTGCTTGTGCTATCTGACTTGGTGACAAAGATTTTTTTTGGATTTTAAGGCGCCTTTAGATGTTTATTTATCAGAATAAAACCAAAGAACTTCGAGAACTTAACACTAGCAAATTCCAGAGCACAATTCAAAACGTAACTCTACGTTCGATAAATGACACGATTCCACTAAACTTTAGAAAACAAACCAAAATGCACTTTAACTAAGTTAATTAACCCTCTTGGGATTAACGTAAACATTTCTTCTACACGCTTATACAATAAGAACGAAGTAAGACACACTTAAAAATTTGTCATCAAATGTTTTGAGTTTGGTCAAGATCCCGTGCCGCTAAGTGTAAATTGACAATTTGTTTACTATTGTGTCATCGTAAGTTCTAACATCTTCTAAGTGCTTTCGGAAGTAGTTTACAATGCTCCTAGAGTCTTTCGATTCCTATTCAAATTAGCTTAATTGGCTTTTAAATGTAAATGTTAATGATATACGTATTATGTTGTTGCAAATTACCTACTAGCTAAATTTATTCAAACTTTTGTATGGTTCTATGATACAACGATTACAAAGCATTATCATTACATCTAATTCATTTACAGGAACGGTAATATGTTTAATGTACTTACGATTGCAAACAACCCCCCCATCCAAGGTAAGTTCGGCCACCATTTCGAATTTGCACACGCATCTGTCGTTCCGACACTCCGTCTTGAAATCCACGTACTCGCATTGCTCATTGAACATACATGTGTCGTTGATAGTCGCCGCTGAAATGAAAGAAATGAAAAATGAAAAGTTGTTGAAAATATAGAATATATAATAATAATTTATTATTCTCTATTTTTACTAGACCACGTGAGAAAGATGATAATGTTTGTCTACCGTATAATAAGAGTACGTATGATTTATTAGCGGTCACTGCTTGAAGAGTTGGACAGATTGGATCAGAGTTGACCTAAACTTCGTATTGATAACTCTTAAAACTTTGAATAGGTTCATTGAAATATAATTTATAGATTTATTTTTTTATTTTTGAATGTAATGGTATTTGTAGGTAGTTTAATGTTTTTGGGTTAATAGATATTTCGTAGCGCGTAGCGTATCAAACCTGCGAGCATTAAAATATTTTTTTATATTTTTTTATTAATAACCTACTGTAGGTAATATCTGTATATAAATTATAAATGAATGCCATAGAAAGACCAATCTTTCACCTCCAATTAATTCTAAATGCATATTATATTTCTATAAACTTCATATTATATACTATCTTTTTAATAGCATAATATTGTTGATTGAAATACTATGGATGGAGTTTATATGTACTGCTATAGCGTAGCACAGACTTCAAGAACGCTTTGTCATACTTCAAAGCAGTTACAAATGACAAATGACGCCGTTTAGCTCATCCCAGTGTGATAATTTATGGTTATCTCTTGAAGCCGGCGAAGTAACTGCGAGCAACGGATACCCGAAGGCGATAAATTGACGAGGATAAATCGACATTGATATCACAATGCTAGTCGAATATAGACAGCGATTATTATTTCAGATTTTTAAATATTATAGGATATTATTCTGTAAGAGGTAGTGCCACACTGCATGCTTGCATGCAGTCGAATTGGGCCGGCACGACCGGGGAGGTACCTCTCGCTTACACGAGACTGACGTAAAGTGACAGCTGTGCTGTCGCGTTTGGTGGCCCATGGAGGTGGGAGGAGAAAGGAGGGCAGCGCATCTTTATAACCCCTATGCGGATGTTTGTGGGCGTCGGTAGTCATGAAAATGGCTCCAGCTGCTCGTTTGCCCTTCTGTATCATAAAAAAAACGAAACAAAGAAGTTTCGAACTCTCACGCATATATCCTGATGATGAGTGATATATTGAGTTATATGGAAGGGTTTCCTTTAAAACACAACAAAATAACAATCCCTAAATAATTGTTTTATAAAACTTGCCAAAATCTCCACAAACCAATGTTAATTACATATTGTGTAAAAACATAACATAGACGAAGTTTATGTTTTTATAGTTTGTTCAATTCCCTGAAGACAGAATTACAACTGTGTAATAAATCCACGAGTGTTTCATGGATAAAATGAAGTTGGCTATACCTTATTATTATGTAAATTGTTATGAAACCATTATGAACTTTTTTTAGTATTTAACATATTTTCTTGTAAGGTGGATAAATATGTCGTTAATAACGATTATAACACAATTTTTGTTTCGATTGTATACACCGTTGCCAATATCCCATCTACAAAATAAAGAGTGAGTCGTTGGCGAAATACGTTTGGAATAAATTTATATACGTAATGTAACTTTTAAATCATATGAATTTTATATTTTAACTTCTTTGCGAAATTTTGTGTATAACCAATATATCAAAATCTTTGTACGGAATTACTTACTTCTGACATTAAGTTAATCAACACAATTCATTACCAAGGTACCAAGATTGTGCTAGTCAAGCCCTATATAATATCTTGACTGCATCGGATCAACTAACCGCGAAGGTACTAAAAATGTATGCGCAAAAAGAGTTCTTTCACATTTTGCTTGCGTGCCAATAAGGCAAAGGTACTGTGTAATTCCTAAGTCACAAGGCCTCGGCTTATAATAATTACTCACTCTTGCTTATTCACTCTATTTAAAAAATCCGACATTAAATCCTATGCAATTAGTTGATTACGTAATATCTAATGCAGCTTAGTCGCATGTCACGCAAACGGAATAGGGAATGCACTCTACAGCGATTACTACGAATAAAATAGTCATAAGGGTTCACAGAGTTCATTTGTGTGATGATAAATCATTTTTACCGCGAATATTTTTCGTAATAGTCACAACTGTCGCATTATGTGTCATGCTGTGTCATGTGCCTTAACAGTTTACGTTTAACAAAAGAAATTTTGAAGGTGACTCTATAAAAATTCTCTTGTTTTTTACATCTACAAAGTACCTACTTTTGAAATAACTTCTTCGATTATCGCTAAAACGATGGAATATTTTTTGACAATTTGCACTTCGAGCGATAGTTAAATATATTTAATAGTTACTCTTGCTTAAAATATTTCGCTAGCGGTACACTATAATTGCCGCAAAAAGGTAGCATACTAATGGATTTATACAAAATAGTCGTATTATGTGTCATGCCGTGCCTTTACAATTAACGTTTTAACGAGGTTTTAACAAAAGAAATTTCGAAAGTTACCCTTCGTAGTTTCTTTTGTTTTTTACATCTACAAAAAATATTGCGAAAACTGTATTTACCTCGTATAATAAAATCGCTTAAACGATAAAAATGTTGATTACGTTTTGCACTTCGTAGATCGATGATGAATCTTTTTTTTAAGTTACTTTTGCTAACAACATTTCGCGAGTGGTTTTTTTATGGGATAGGAGGGCATACGAGCAGTCGGAGGCATTTTCATGGCTAGCAACGACCATATACATTCGCATAGTGGCCATATAGATGCGCTGCCCTCCTTTTTCCTCCCACCTTTATGGGCCACCGGCTACTTACAGACCGCACGAAACGCGACAACACAGCTGTCAATTTAGACCGGTCGTGTAAGCGATAAGTACTTCCCCGGTAGTACCGGCCCAATTCGGGACTTGTGTGGCACTACCTCTTACTAAATTATTTTAATTCGCTAGTGCTACACTATGACAGCCGCAAAAAGGTTGCATACAAATGAATTTTATGCGCTTTGCGACTGTTAGACTTACTGGCAGATGAAGCTGTTTGTTTGGAGTTTTGTATGGTTTTGCTAATGCTTGATTTACACATTTATCAAATAAATAGTTCTAATCAAATCAGCGTCATGATAGAAAATCATAATTATTATTATCTTGCATAGATGTATCTGTTGCCTTTCCAAACCCAGCCCTTTCCAATCCATCCAAAAAAATCCTCAAACGGTTTTCACGTTTCAATGCATACAAAGAAAACGCGTTTCAATAGTAATTTTAGTAGTAATCAGTAAATAAAATCTTACGTTTTCCACACTTGTCTACATGGTTCGTGACTGGGGTGCCCTGATGACATCGACATATCTTCTGCACCATGTCACAAGTGGAGTCCGGGAACCCACAGTCCGTTACCGTGGAACACGCATCGCCGTACATCATGGTGCCACGCTTCGATGGGTCTGAAATTTAAATCGTACTTACATTATAAATGCAATGTTTATAGTCAATATACATGTATTATAATATAATACATGTACTTATATAATACTTTACTCTTATTAGTATATAATATACAATATTATTTTATATTATGTACTAATAAAAGTAAAGTATTCTGTAACTAATGATAATATTGACTAAGTTTGTATTCATGTTAGTTATTCTTTAACGCAAAAATTGATGAAGGGATTCGGAAGAAATGCACAAGCATCGATTTCAATCTGTAATATCAGTATATTACTTTCTACCCCGAAAAAAAAATAACCATGAATTTTTTTGGATACATTTTACAATGCTAAAACTTAATTATAAGACGTTATAATAATAAAATTATTTTATTAATACGCAGAAGAACTGTCAAATCCTCGATACTACATGGTATTTGGTAAGTCTCGATTTTCAAAAAAAAAAAGGTTTTAACAATTTCATCATAATTTATTAACATTCGTTATATCGTAATTGAAATTTATCCGACCGAAGGGACGTAGAAAACTGACCCTCGTTGTACAAGGAAAAATATGAGACATAAGCTCACCCTAGGGTGAGTACGTATGATAAACATACCAACCATATTTTAGCAATCCGGTGTCCATATTATATTATTGTATTTTAATCCACCCGCTCCGTAGTGAGTAAAAAAGGTGATAATCCTCTTGGTTCTTTAGAAAATATTTAATGTAGTGTAATGTAGTAGGTTTGTGTAAATTTTCTAACAGTTCATATGTGTCCTTTGCCCACTGCGAGAAACTAACTCTCACTGCAATTTTCTTATTAAATTCCCCATAAAGCTTCTCCTTAAAGAAACACATCTTTAAAACATGTGATGTCATACCCCGACTCTCTACTGTCTGATGACTGCTATGTATAATATTTGAACATTATGTTATATGAGACATAACATAACTTATAATGTTACTTTTTGATCAATTATGACTAAGCTGGTATATACAAAGAACCAGAGGTATGGAACACCGTAGTCCCTTTTCCACTCCGGCCAAAGATGCAGAGGACGGCCCAACATACGATGGTAAAGTATTGTACAAAGAGATATGAGAGTGTCCAGTTTCCGAAGATGATGTGGACAGAGCGAAGTGGAGGAATAAGATAAGGAAGGCTGACTCCACCACCATATGGGATACATAGCTAGAGAGAGAGAGGGAGAAAAGAGAAAGAGAGCAGTACATACCGAAGGCCGCTGCTGTGGAGACATCAAGCTCGGCCAAGCAGGGCCCGAGCGCCAGCAGCACCGCGGCCGCGAGCGTGGCCCGCGTCCAGCGCTGGGCCTGCATGCCGCTCACTGGGCCCGCGTCACATAACAAACACTCTGTAACAAACACTAAGGTTAGTAGCCGGCCCATGGTGGGAGGAGGAGGAAGGAGGGCAACGCAACGACCACTGTGCGGATGTCTATGGACGTCGGTAGTATTAAAATGGCTCCGACTCGTTTGCCTCCTTATACTATTAAAATTTAAAAAAAAGGAAAAAAAAATCATAATCGCTATTTAGAAACAAACCGGCGTAATGAGACAGGAGGTATCTCTCGCTCACATGAGACTGAAGTGAAGCGAAGAATAAATAGTTGACATGATTATTAGAGCTAACAAAAAAAACGAGCGCTTTATCCTTTTAGCTCGACTACAATGCTTATTGCGGATGTCTGTAGGTGTAGATCTCATTAGAAGGATGAAATCAGGCAAATTATCCAATTGACTCAATTACACATTATTTGCAAAATGTACGAGAGTTCTAATATAAACTAGTACTAAAATAAGGAAACGATATTGTAGTGGTATTATTGAATTTCCTTAACTTTTCTTTTTTTATTTTTTCTACGCTCAGAATTCTGAACAATAATTTGATCATGTGTAATTATGATTTAATTTTGTAGCTTTGATCTTTTCTACCTTAGGTTAAAACATTTTTCCAGCGAGATTATCCTACTAATCCTACTAATATTATAAATGTGAAAGTTTGTATGTTTGTTTGTTACTCCTTCACGCAAAAACTGCTAAACCGATTTTTATGAAATTTGGCTCACACAAAGGGTAACTTGGATTTACACATATTTACGCGGATGAAACCGCGGAGCGCAGCTAGAATATTACAAATTTAAAGGAACACAGGTATTGTGAACACTCAATACCAACGCCTTAATCTATAAAATCGTAAATGATCAATCAGCTAATACAATGCATTAGTACCTCTATCATATGAACATCATAAAATCTTCCAATAAACTGGTGTAATAAAACCAACTCTCCAAAGATAATAACGCAGAAATAGTAAGACTGAGAGAATAAAAAATAAACTATGGCTGTCGATACAAATAGAATTATAGGTCAAATGTAGTTTTTATGTACTTATAAATTAATAAATACAATATTGGTAAATTACATAAATCTTTATTAAGCTTTATAACTAATGACTGCTGCCTAGCAGTCAGTGCCTACTGACAAGGCCTACAAGCTTACGATTATTTATATGGTACAGGGGTAAAAAGTGATCGAATTAAAATCGAGGTCTCAAAAAAAAAACTAACGAAATAAAGATAGCTTGCTCTAACTTCTGTAATTTAAAATAATTTAAAACTTTAATAAAATAAATATAGTATGAAATAATTTTAAAGATACCTTATCAGAATAATATCTTTATCATGTCCTTATCAATATATTACACTACACTACGTAAATTAAAGTAAAATATATTTATTCAAATCAAGTAAATCAACAATGACCACAATGTTGCGTATCAACGTGCCACAGAGAATACTAACATTTTCATGAGATGACGCTTTAATTATATAAGGGCCGCACACAAAATACTTTTAAACGCGGCGACCGGCGACTTTGCGACTGCATCGATGCCGCATCGCAACTTAGCGACTGTCTGCGATCGGTCGCAGTAGAGTCGTGCGACAGTCGTGCCAGAGTATCGCGATCTCGCGACTACATTTAAACGTTAATTGACATAATATATTAGTGACTAAATCGCCGCGTCAGGCGTCTAAGAGCGCCTTCACACTACCGTCTGTTCAGCGTAGGCGTTCGATGAATGTATGCGCAGCGCAGATGTACGCTGCGTTAGCGCGGCGCAAACGTCACACAATTAAAACAAAAACAAAAAAAACACGCGACAACGCGACACACGCGTGGCGTTGTCGCAGCGTCTGCGCTGCGCGTACGTTCTGTCATCGAACGCCTACGCTGAACAGACGCTAGTGTGAAGGCGCTCTTAAAGTGTGCGCGCCCCGCGTCTAGTCGCTGCATTTAGCTTCTAGATAATGACTGAACCGCCGCGCCGGTTGCTGCGTCCAAAAGTCGTGTGGGTGTTGTCGCCCTAAGTTCGACATAGATTACTGTACGTTACCTACACAAGCGTAAGTTAATATGTTTATCTTTTTATTAATTTATATACACTAAATAGTATGTACCTACATTATAAACTTACTATCTAGAAATGCTGGTACAAAGTTACTACTTATTCTTTATTTTTGAAATTTCACCCATAAATCCTACTACATTAAAATGAGATGATCATTAAGCAAAGTTAGCGTTTACACTAATATTTAAAAAAAACACAAATGGACCTGGCAAGTAAATATATTGATACATTTGGTTTATAAAATAACTAATATAATAAACAAAATATATAAATGTAAGTCCTAATTTATTAATAATCATCATTGTTTATCAGATCAATCATAGACGTAGAGCTCTTATAATAAATTTAAAAAAATAATAATATAGCGGCAACACACACGTTCACTACATGTGTGAAAATTCAACTGTCTAACCACCACTATTCCTGAGATACAGCCCGCGGAGAGACGGAAAATATAGTCTTAGTAATACAGAACACTAAAAAGAAAAATATTTTAAATACTAACTTCAAATAAACCAACAGCTCCTGAATGTATTCCATTATTCGACTATTCAGGTCGAAAGATTAATTTAGGTCAAGCCGCTAGGTACCACAGAAGTGCATTATGCTCTATTGTTCCAAACGCCCCAGCTATAAACGCTATGGCGTTAGTTAAACACTCTCTTGTGGTGTTAAAAGACTGTTAAATTTTATTTTTATCGCTTAAGAGGCTAATGAGAGATCATGGACATCAGACGCATGCAAGCGATATAGGTACACCTTTTCTACATAATAAGATTTTGGACAATGGTAATAAAATTATATTATACTAGCTACCATAGCCACAAAAAAGAATTAATATTGCTATCAATAATCGATATAAAATATAGACTATACTTAAAAGTTAGACAATGTCACACATCTGTATTAAATTTCAAATTTCATTTGCGATTTAGTCAAACAAAAACAGCAAGTTTATTTTTAACATATATGAAAAAGTAATTTTTAAATAAGAATTAAGTGACCCCAGGCGCCATTTCATAACACTAACACGTGTGACGTCATAACTCGCATCTCATTGTCCTTTACTCGTTTTATTCCCAATTCTCATTTTTTGAAGTTCAGATTTTTATTGGTAAGAACCAGTATATAATAAAACTGTAACTGATCGCTCTCTGTATATTGCAAATATAATCTATAATTCGCAATGACTTTATAAATTCAAGAGAACTTAAATTTTTTTTTTTCCTTTTTTTGCCTGTATAACTGTGTGTTTGTGCACACTAATCTCATAAACGCTTAACTAATTTGTATACAATTTTCGTGAATGTATTGTGATTACTGATTAGTAACTTAACTTTTTTTTGTTGTCTCGGTTGTGTGTGTGTATGTCGTCGTATCCTACGAATAAAGCCACTGTGGCTGTAATGGCTTTTTATTAATCTAATTTAATCATTAAAAATAAAAATTTAATAATTAAATCTACTACTAATTCTGAGTTATATGCATAAAATAAACAACAGGATATCAATTTTTTTCAATGCAGAAATCATGTTTTAAAAATAGCCACTTTTGCTGTATTTAAAATCATCCGGCGAAAACATCCACAGCAGTCACAGTGGCCTATTAAATTTCCACTAAAAAGTGACAGTATATACAGAATCTATGATATATTAATATATATTTAATGAAATATTAAGAATAAACAAATTTTAAATGAATATTGAGTTATTAATCATTTTTAGAACTTCACAGTATCCCTAGCATTATACAACAATAATTATTTAAACATTAACATTGTAAAAGTAACTAGTTGTATAGACATGATACAAAAAAATGTTCCTCCTGATAAGTTGTCTTTATGCAGTTGCGCCTTTATTCGTAGGATACGACGATGTGTGTATGTCAATTACATAATATACACCGTATACGTGTAAGTACCGAGTAAAATATAGCCCAGATCAATCAAATGGGTTGATATGTAAAGCCCACGCAACGCTCTCATAATAAGGTATTTGACAATTTTTTGATTTTCTTTTATTTCATACTTTAAGTCCTGTTAAACACGTTATATAAATATTTCTAGAAAATAAGTTAAAGTTTGAGTTATTACACTTGCGCCTAAAACAGTGCAAACTGTAATGGTGGCGCAACATGATTAGATTGACGTCAAACGCAAGTGACAAAAGTGTAAACACGGCAGTTCGGCAAGAGTTTACTTGCCAGTGACGTCATCTGAGTTTCAACCGATCATAAAACGTTTTTGACATTGACAAATAATTGCTACTTTATTTCGCAAATTTTACAATAAATACGCATTTTTTATATAAAATAGACTTGTATACGATTTATTATAATCTTATTTAATAAGTGTCAAATAGCCTATTGGTGTATTGAAACGCAACGAAAATAGCAAACTTTGAAAACCCGTGGCATTGTGAGAGTGTTAACACACAGAAACGACCAAGCAGCAGCAATTAATGCAGAAATGTTTATTTTTGTTTGACGGGACAATAATGAATTTGTCTCAATTTATGGTAATGGCAGAGGAGGAATCCACAAACTGCCCAGTGGAATTTTTAGAATCTCTCTAAGCTCCTGAATTTACCAGCACATTAAAATAAATTGACTCGGAGAATTTATAATACCTACTGCTTAGTAATCTACACCCCTAACACTTTGTAACAGTACAGATTAAAAGTGACCAGTTTACAAGAAAACGAGATTTTAAACAGTGATCCCGTTGTAATTCAATTGAGTACACTAGCTGCGCCTTGCAGTTTCACCGGTGTTACATATACCCTGTTCAAATATCGAGATGAAACACTCCTTACAAACAGTGCACCTAACAACTAAGGGCTATATTTCTCTGGGACGCCATGGTGGCGTAACCAGTCGTCGGCTGCTAGAAAAATGTATACAGCTCTATAGAGAGTTACTCACCTGGTGTCCGTTTGGCTGCTACCATACATTACCGTACATTTTTATGGAGCCGGCGATAGGTTGCGCCGCCATGGTGTCTCAGTGAAATATAGTTATAGAGGGTACGCACTACGCAGATAGCCCTCTTATACTCCATCTCCCAATGAACAATATGCACCATTACAAACATAATATAATAAGCCTCTCTTAATGCTGAGGCTTTATTAATAGAGGTTGTATTATTAAAATACTGAACATTTTTATAAATATAACTTGAGCGAAAAAAATCTCTTTTGTGTATTGCGCATGTTATAAAAGCGGCTGGAACATAAATTTTCGTTTTTATGGTTACGCAGGTACGTAAATATCTGCAATAAAATTGTAAAAAAAATTTCATAGTCGAACAGTGTCCTTTGGTTGGTAGTTCATTTGCTTTTATGAGCTAAGATGACGTTTGTGCTAAATTAAGGGTTTACTACTACTAAAACGACAATGTGAGTATATTATACTAGGCCCCTCAGAGGATGCTGGCATCTTGTCGTGGCCCACAAGCCCCCCCAGCTTGTGTGCCTCTTTGATCCCCAGGGCTATGCTCGATAGAGCTACCTATATCGGACAGGCTTGGAGGAGAGGTAAGACTAAGAGCAGCTCAACTGGAGAGTCCTCCACCCGTCTCTCTGAATCAGCAGATTGTGGTGAAGAATAGGACAACTTGCCATTGGAACCGTGTAAAGGGGCAGGATGGGGACCTGACCTAACTGCACGGTTCCAATAGGGTAGTAGGGACTATTCAAAGACAGCCGGACAGTCTCCAAGGAATAGAAGTCTGGCCTTTTCACCGAAGCCAGCCTATTGTTGGAGGGATTATATTGCTTATAGATCCGGGTCCCTCCAAGGAGTTTAGTTGATATTGCGCTGAGTGTCAAGTCCGACATAGGTCTAGAGGCCAGCCGGGCTCCTAGATATCAAACGTAATTGTATTCCCCTGCGTTAACAATAGAAAATGTATATTATACTAGGCACAGAAAATCATCATTACTTTAAAAATTTATGATAGAAATAATTATGAATATAATATTCATATTCAAATAATTAATTTATGAAATCGGGTAAAGTACATGTCCATTGATCTTAAACTGTATATAAAGCTTGATATATGTACATATAGATAAACATCTATAACTTGGGCAGGAATCAAACTTGCTACCGAAGCGCTGGCTGGCGTGACGAGCTTAACATCTGCTACGTTACCAACCGAACCAATCGGTTGTCTTTAGGACACATAATATTTTACAAATGTCATTTGCGTGACAACTGGCAGTGGAGAAAGTTTAGTGTTAGTTTCTTGAACCTTAAAATTTGCGTCTGATGAAGTTAGTTCAAATATGGACGAGTCAAATCATGTGCCGTGCTATTTTTGAATCTTGTACGTCCTGTCGACTGAGTTACGTGAGCATGTGTATATTAAAGTTACACCACATCCACCACCTGTAAAAATTATTTGCACATAGTTATGATACGTTATTTTAATAAGTCAAGCCTGCTGAATAGTAATACGTTGCAGGAATTCACCCTAAATATTTGTACCTAACCAATATCCCACGTAATGTAATCAACATATTCTGAGGGTTCTCGAAGTGCCAAGGATAGCCGAGGCGTGCGTACAGCGCGTGTGCCACGCAAAATCAAACATCTGGTTAGTTAACTACATTGTGTTGTATTATTTGGCACATATTGGCTATCAGGGAACGATTAATAAGTAAAATAATAGGCTTCTATACATTTTTATTTTGTTATATTTTTGTTAGTTGCGTAGAATGTAATAAAAATTACTGTCTATTAAAACATTGATCTTCAAAAATTCTTGTAATGGGAGTAAGACTGAAATTATGAGATGTATGTTTTTTTTCTCGCTGGGGAGTGCTTATAAGCATGGCTTTCTTTCTATTACGTAGGTCACACTATAAGTTTTGCGTAACTTAAAAAAGCAACATGTTATAACCAAAGTTATATTATGTTTATTGCTACTCAAAATACTCTCCTTTACATTTTAAACATTTCTTCATGCGATCGAACCATTTTTTAAAACAGGAGGACCACAGATCTGAAGGCATGTTTTCTACGTGTTGATTGAACGCTATCACTGCCTCTTCGGAGTTAGTAAAAGTGAAACCTCTCAACAAATCTTTGATTTTGCGGGAATAACAGAATGGGTGACTAAAATCTTTTCGACATAATTCTATTTTCGTTGCTTACGTAGAACTTTGATGTGTGATGAAAAACAATTGACAAATGATTTCCCGCCAATTGTTTTTTTATTACTAAGAAGGTTGCCACGTTTAAAAATATATAACATTCGAAATTCAAATAGTTCAGATTAGCTAGAAGTGCAAAACTTGTAGTGTGCCCCATGTATTAAGTATTTCCAACGCAATTATCGTTGCCTTTGTTGACGCAACGATTATGTCGTTAATTGTTCTCTATCTGTAAGTAGCCCGTTCATAATTGAAATTCAGAAAAGATTAGTAGGGTCAGTAATTAAATCTTAGGAGAATGTAACAGTAGGTAGGTATATATACAATTAAAACAGGCTTAACCCATACCCTACTGCCATTATAAAAACTTTTACTCAAATTTCATTATTATGTTGAAAACGTTGAGAAAATTTCACCTTTTATAAAATGGGTTTTATAAAATCCCGTCTACCCTGAAATTATTATTACCCTGTCAGCTGTTTGTTGGGACGATATAATCAGTAGTGGTGTACTATCGATAGTTATACTATCGATAGTTGTCCTCGAAAATTAAGTTGGGATATCGATAGGACTATCGATGGTATTTATATTTTTGATACTATCGATAGTGTTAATGACATAAAATATGGCAATACTATTGATGACCTATAAAAGTATCGACAGACCGATCTTAGAATCGCGATATCTCAGGAATGGTAACTGTTAGGAAAAAAATCATTAATACTATTTTTGTAGATAATTTTAAGATCTACATCTTAGGTTTAAAGTTTTTTTTGATAAAACTTACCGTTTTCAAGCAAAATCCAAAAAACCTCAAATTTTGACCTTTGACCTCGAATAACTTTTTAAGCACACATAGGATCGGTAGGGACTTTTAAAACTTGATTTGTAATGGCAAACTATAGGTCTCCACCAAAATTTGGCTTTCCGGGAATTTTTGTTATTTCAAATTTTTATATTGACCGGACTAATATGTAATATTATGTAGCTTTTTGATAAAGCTACACTAAAAATAACTAATTTAAAAAAAAGAAACATATATTTTTTCATGTTTCAAAGTAATTTTATTCAAATAAAACTAGACTAGGTTAAAACTGAAGGGTACAAAACCAAGTTCTTAAACTGTTAAAGTTGTTTCTTATTAAATTCATTAAAACTTACCGAGCTTTTTTTAGAACTCGTTTATGTAGTTTTCCTTTCTCTTTACTTGAAAAACTAAAAGATGTTTTAATTTTATACAAATTATTTTTGTATTACCTCAGAAGGATACGTGTATATCAAAATAATATTAAGAGGGCACCTGACGCCAAATAAAAATCGTATTCGTGATACCTCGCCTCCCGCCAGCCCCCGCCCCTCTGACAATCTACGCGAGATGACAGGCAGTGTTGTGACAAAGTCAATTAGATGATGCACGCCTCGTATATTATTATTTATCTACGACGCATTTTAGTCCATTGAAATGTTATTTTTTTTGAGATTTTCGCGTTTGTTACATGTATTGTAATTACTTCACGGGTTTTAACACGATAAAATATCAATTGATCTTTAATATTTTATAGTGTTAAAACCCGTAAAGTAATTACAATAATTTTTTTTTAGATAGACATTACGCTAAGGACTGAAGGTCAGTGCAGCTTCATCGATATGAGAGGTGACCTCTGTACTTATGGTCGATAGGGGGACAGACCCCCCTTCTTTCCCAGACTAATGTGGGAGAAGGCAAACCGGACTATTGCGATTAATAGGTTATACTATTATTATCGTGGCCGAGGACAGCGGGTGTCCTCAACTCCCCACCTTTAACGGAGGGGAGCAGCTCCCGCGCGGCAGCTAAAAAGTAGCCGACACGGGTTATGAGTTTGAAGAGCTCTATGAGCTATCTTGACTGGGGGGCCCGGACCCCCCCTCCACC
>LUGF01013089.1:0-15380 GCA_001625245.1 Calycopis cecrops
ACATAATGTCAAATTGAGTTTTTGTTGTCTGAGCTATAACAGTAGTCATTATAAGTCAAATATTGGAAACATAAGTAGAATGTTACAACATTAGTGTAGATAAAATACTATTTAATCGAAATAATTATCGAGTTATAGTTTATTTATATTAGTTAATTAACTATTACTTAAATTGTAAAAAAAATTACATAATTATATTTATGAGTATAAATAAATATAACTTGATCAATTTCATTGTGATTTCCAATTTCCTCCTTCTCTATATACATACAAATCTATTAAACAAATGAAGTTAAAATTTTCTTTTGAAAAATGCTACCATTCCATCAGTATTTTCTTAAGACGTTGTCACGTTCAACTATCGTCAGTAAACCGACTTTACAGACAACCGATTTTTTTAATAACAGTTAAAAATTGAGCAAATTGTTAACAAAGATTAAGATTCGTATTCGCTTCGTAATCAGACAAGCCTACTAAAGAATTTCATAAACCTAAAACTAAAATCTGACCGTGTAAGTCTTGTGGAAAGCATTATAGCTTGCTGTATGTATTGAAACCGTATTATGCAATGCATGCAATGCATATTCTCCAACTTGACAGAAAACAGAAACGGTTTATTGTGGCACTTGGCAGACTGCGGACAAAATGAAGTAACTCGTATCCTTCGACTACTCAACGAAAAAAACCAGCCAAGTGCGAGTCGGATTCGCGCACGAAGGGTTCCGTACCATATACCCTTAAATATTCATATTATTTAATTTTTTAGTATTTGTTGTTATAGCGGCAACAGAAATACACCATCTGTGAAATTTTCAACTTACTGTCTAACTATCATAGTTCACGAGCTACAGCCTGGTGACAGACGGACGGACGTCGGAGCCTTAGTAATAGGGTCCCGTTTTTACCCTTTGGGTACGGAGCCCTAAAAACGAAATGTTCCAATAACATTTGCGTAAAACTGAGAAAGAATCAGTCGTTAATCGTAAGTAGTTTTGGAAGTCGTCAAAGCTAGGAGGAAACTCCAGTGTTTTCCCCGTAATCTTCTAGGACAAAAAAAACAGTCAGTACACGGATTTCTACGAAAAGTTTGCTGCACATTTCTCGTTGATGCATTTATACCTAGTATTAATATAAGTAAGTACTATTAAAGTTATTAGTATATTAATAACTGTAGTATTTACCCACAACCCTACGTTAATGTTCTTAATTTCGAGTTAAAGACAAAAAACTGTGTGCTTTAGAGCATACAACTGAAGTAAAACTTAATAATTGGTTTTCATTACTGTAATTACAATGGCATAACATGTCATAATATGATATTTATTTTTTTAATACTAAAAGTTTCACATAAATCAAATTTGAATTTTGAATTTGAATGACAACTTCTATTCCATTTTTCTTCAAAAATGCAGCTGATGGCTCGCTTTAAGACTACAGGACCGGATGAGACTCCCCATATTTTATCATCATTGCGCTCATTCTTACTTACTTGTTACTTCACTCTTTTTTTTTTTTTATGGTATAGGAGGGCAAACGAGCAGTCGGAGCCGTTTTCATGACTACCGACGCCCACAAACATCCGCATAGAGGCCATACAGATGCGCTGCCCTCCTTTCTCCTCCCACCTCCATGGGCCACCGGCTACTTACACATCGCACGAAACGCGACACCACAGCTGTCACTTTACGCCGGTCTCGTGTAAGTAGGAGGTACCTCCCCGGTCGTGACGTGTATGCATGTCTTTCATGATGTGTGGAATGCAATGACAAGAACACTATTAGTAAATAACGACCAATCCACATCTGTCTCTTTACGCCAGTGTCGTGCAAGCGAGAGGTACCTCTCCGGTTGTGCCGACTCAATTCGGCTGAAAAAAAATCTGGATTCTCAAAGTTTGCTAAGCTATTTGAATTGAACATTCAGCTTCTCGTTACAATGCAGCAGTGGCACTACCCCTAGTAGTAGACACGGACGGAACTAGAAGTGCTAGGAGCAACTCCAGACTTTATAACATTTGTATTTTTATAGGTCCTAATATCTTTCGCGCTTTCTATATTTACAATATGTTTCCAAAAGAGTAAGAAAGAGTAAACATTAATATGTATATAATATATATAATTTATATTAATAATAATATATTATAACATCTGGTAATTTGTATTTCTATAGCTCCTAATGTCTAACGATTTATGTGTATACTAGCTTCCGCCCGCGGCTTCGCCCGCGTGGATTTCGGACTTCAAAAATCCCTATAAATTTTGACTTATTATGATATTCTGATATGAATGCTATGTTACTGAAAAGTTTCATGGAAATCCGTTCAGTAGTTTTTGTGTGAAAGAGTAACAAACATTCTTACAAACTTTCGCATATTAGTAGGATAGGTACATTGTGTTTCCAAAGGAGTAAGAGAAAGACATATTTAAGTTCACTTTTTTATTATTTATTTAAACATTATCGAAACGACGTAATGGTCATATGCAATTAGAATTACCATACTGTTTCCTGTTGACGTCTTGCTGGACCAAACGCTCCTTCAACATTGTGTGCGGCTCCGACTGCTCCACCGAGACCACCACCTTCATTTCGGGCTTCATCTCTTTGCATACTAACACCTTCGACATTACCAATATCAAAGCCAGCTGAAATAAATAATACGGTACTTGGTATTAGCGAGGAATGAGGGCAGCAGCGTTCCAACGTTGGAGTAGGGACTGTTCGAAGGCAGCCGGACAGTCCCCAAGGAGAAGTCTGGCCTTTTCACCGAGGCCAGCCTGTCGCTGGAGGAGCCCTGTAGCTTGTAGATCCAGCGCCTTCCAATTATAGCGGCTGAAGGCACCCGCAGGGGTTTAGTCGGTAATGGCAACCCAGTTTCCGAGCCCGACACTGTACCCGCTCCTGGGTGCTCCATCTGTCGAAAATGTATCGCACGAACTCGGAAACCTTCGTGGGCTTATGCACTACAACTTTGCTAAAGATCATCATACGATCAAATGCATAGTTTATGCTTCCATAAATGACACACAGACAAACCTTCATTTTTATATAAAGACGGAGAAATTCGTAACTATTAGAAGCTTATCAAATAAACGGGATATTCCTTTTCATTTTTACCTTAAATTGATTGGACATCTGTAATTATTTAATTTTAAAACATTTGTCAAGACAAGATTACAAATGCGTTAGCCATTTTTAACTGCTCTGTTGTCACATTTCTTACCTGGAGTAGCCGCCGCAATAGCGACGAGTGCCACAAGAAATGTCTGAAACAAAGTCATACTAATAAATGAAATTGTATTTTATATATTTAAGCAAGGACGTTAAAAAACCTTTTTTTTACGTCCTTGTATTTAATTCTTTAACTAAGTATTTAAGCGAGTTAAAAAACGTCAAAGATGTCATCTTTCTAATATATTACTTTGCTCTGTGATATCATCGCGAGAACAAGCACTATTAGCTTTTACTAAAAAAGCTATTGTACGGTTCGTACCTACTCTGGAGTTGCTGCTATGATGGTGATTAAATAAAATACTTAAATATGCTGTTGATGAGATACCTATAATATTTTGCTACGTGTACTTAACACGTCCGTGGCCCGATACAATATTTCACAATATTGTACAGTGACGTAGGTAAGTATTGGATAGGGGTTAGGATGGGAACCTGACCCCACTGCACGGTTCCAACGTGGAAAGGGACTGTTCAAAGGCAGCCGGACAGTCCCTAAGGAGGAGGAGTCTGACCTTTTCACCGAGGCCAGCCTGTCGCTGGAGGTGCCCTGTTGCTTTCAGATCCGGGGCCCTCCAATTATAGCGGCTGAAGGCACCCGCAGGGGTTTAGTCGGTAGGGGCAACCCAGTTGTCGAGCCCGACACTGTACCCGGTTGAGCTACCCGGGCTCCTGGGTAGCGTGCTTAAAGGCATTCCCCAGCGTTATCAAAAAAAAAGGTATGTATAGGATGGCAGGTAGGCAAAATGTCACAGTACCCATAGTTGGAACATTGATTAGTAAGGAGAGAGAAGCCCTAGTCGACCAATTGCCAATAGCCTCGAACAATATAGATACGCCATCGATATTGTACTAACTAAATCTAACTACTAGCAGGTATGTGAAGTGCGAAATAGGTATACAAAAGTTATGGTGATGCGCTCTGTACGATTGCACCATACTGCATACAAATGTTAATAAAATAGAGTTCTTAGATCATTTCGGTGGCCAGATTCTATTGGGGAAGTTAGCTTACAACTAAATTGATAATTGTCTTATGTGGGGTTCGGACTTAGACCGCAAGCCTTTGTCATTTGTGCAAAATATTTTTTATTCATAGTTACCTATGTCAAATAACAGCCAAGCAGCTTTCTAGTGAAGAAACACATACTTTCATATAAAGTCAGATAATTTGAAAAAAAAAAGAACATTTATTATTACAAGTATGATATGTACGTCCTGCGAGGTAGATACATTAAATAAAACTGCATAAACAGTTCTAAGTACCTCTATTGCTTAAAGGGTTGTATTAAAATAGTTAAGTACTCACCACAATTTTCGACATTTTGTTTCTATACGGTATTAATTCAACTGATGCTTTGAAGGTGGCATTATTGCCTTTTATACAAACTCCAATCTATCAGTATGTGACAGGTACAAGGTACAGTCAATACAAATGATTTAAGTTCTAGATAACCTGTGACAATTACATATTGCATTTTGTAATTTCTTTTTACTTTCTTGTTTTAAAACATGATGCGCCGTGCGGTTTCACACACGCCAAATTCATGACAATATCAATTTCTTTAAGTTATTTAAAAACATATACGCCTACTTACCTCATCATAATCGTTATTCTATTTTTTTATAGGATACGGGGCAAACGAGCAGATGATAGATGACTACCGACCCCCATATACATCTGCAAAACTCAAGGTTTTGAGGGCGCGTTGCCACCTATTGACCCATAGCATCCTTCCTTGGTCCCTCACTAAGGCTTAGAATTTTGCTAAGATATCTCTCTCTTTTCGGCATCGGAATGATTAATCGCTGCCCATACCGCAAAAGAGAAAGCCGATCTCTTGGGCTCTCTTTTCGCATCCAACTACTTTCTAGACGATCATTACGATCGACGATATTAGTATGACTTTGTTTCAGATATTTCTTGTGGCACTCGTCGCTATTGCGGCGGCTACTCCAGGTAAGAAATGTGACAACAGAGCAGTTAAAAATAGCTAAGGCATTTGTAATCTTGTCTTGACAAATGTTTTAAAATTAAATAATTACAGATGTCCAATCAATTTAAGGTAAAAATGAAAAGGAATATCCCGTTTATTTGATAAGCTTCTAATAGTTAAGAATTTCTCCGTCTTTATATAAAAATGAAGGTTTGTCTGTGTGTCATTTATGGAAGCATAAACTATGCATTTCATCGTGTGATAATCTTTACCAAAGTTGTAGTGCATAAGCCCACAAAGGTTTCCGAGTTCGTGCGATACATTTTCGACAGATGGAGGACCCAGGAGCGGGTACAGTGTCGGGCTCGGAAACTGGGTTGCCATTACCGACTAAACCCCTGCGGGTGCCTTCAGCCGCTATAATTGGACGGCGCTGGATCTACAAGCAACAGGGCCCCTCCAGCGACAGGCTGACCTCATTTTCTATATTATTTGTATCTTTTGATTTAATAAGTAAAGTAGTGTTGTCTGCAAAAAGAATACAATCGTGTTTTACCGAATCAGGTAGGTCATTGATATAGAGTAGGAAAAGTAACGGACCTAACACACTTCCCTGTGGCACACCAAATTTGATATCTCTATAACAATACCTAAAATTTAGTTTTTTATCTGCTATATAATTAGTAACTTGGACACACTGACTTCTATCTTTCAGATAAGATCTAAACCAGTAATTTGCTGGGCCTCGGATTCCATAGCATTCAAGCTTATTAGGTAGAATGTCATGATCGAGAAAGTCAAATGCTTTAGTCATGTCAAGGAAAATCCCTATAGAACATTAACCGACATCAAGGCTTTCCGTCACCTTTTTTACCAAATTAAAGCACGCAAGTGTGGTTGAACTGTTTTTACGAAAACCAAATTGTTCTGGTCTTAAGATGTTACAAGAACCAAGAAATGAGTGTAATTTATTAACATGATTTTTTCAAATATTTTTGATATTACCGGTACCAAAGTTACTGGCCTATAATTACTTATTTCTATTTTATTACCTTTTTTGAATAGAGGTTTGATTACTGAATATTTTAAACGAGCCGGAATGTCCCTGTGTTAGTGTTAAGTTAATAATATGACTCAGAGGACTGGCTATTATCATTGCAACGTCTTTTACTACCTTGGTACATATATTGTCATAACCCGTGGATGCTGAGTTATATAACGATTTTGCTATTTTAAAAATATCTAGTGAGCTTACGGGGTGTAAAAATATACTTTTAGAATTAATAGGAATGTCAACTTTTTTATTATCAGTATTATCGGTAACATTAGAATTATTATTTAGATTAGTAAAATATTCATTGAATTTATTAGCTATTAATTTAGGTTGTGTATATGTATTATCATTGTATTTAATTTCTGTTATATTATCATTTTTATTATCTTTGTAATTAAATTTAGACCTAATTATTTGCCAGGCTGATTTACATACGTTTTTAGATTTTAAAAGTCTGTTGCGATTTACTATTCGTTGTGCATTCAATGTGCATTTTTTAGAATTGATGAATAATTCCTATATTCAGCTTTATTGTTCTTCTTTTGAAATTGACACGACCTTGACAGACCTTGACAAGTGATATTTTAAATATGTATATCTTTTACGTAAGCAACACTTTTTAATGTTTTTTGTCATCCATCCGTGCTTTTTGATACCTCCATATACTTTAACTGTAATAATAGGAAAGCATAAATCATAGAATAAAATAAACAATTCATAGAATTTATTGAATGCATTTTCAACTCCCATCTCCTCGTAAATGTCATTAAAAGTTGGAGAAGACAATGCTTGTTTAAATTTTTTAATATTTTAACTGCCAATATCTCTCCTCTTTTCATACCAGAATTCATGCATGTTATGTTTTTCACCTTTAAATTGAATGGACGTAGTAATGATCTGTGCATTATTATGATCAGATAGTCCTAAGCATAATTGTTTAGGTATAACATTATATAAATTACTGACCATTAAATCAAGACATGCTGATTTTCCAGTTAATATTATCTTGGATGGCACCTTCGAACAACAGTGGGCCCAGTCTATCACCAGGATTTAGTCCCAACAGAACAAAGTTTTGGTCAGCTGAAGACATTTGAGCATACATGGCACACAAAGAGGAAGGATATGTAAATACGTAGCTGCAAGGACTGATAGGGTGATGACACCTTCTGTTTCTAAGATGTCAGGCCTCAGAAAGGGGAGAGTGTTTTAACGAGAGGGGACTTAAAGAATTTGTAGGGAGTCAAGAATTGCACGTTGAGGAATAGAGCCGGTGAGTAAACCCTGGCCCCGTGCATCTCCTGCGATTCGCTCCGTACACAGAGAAGTGAATAGGAGCATGGTATATATCTAAATGTATATACAAAAATGAATGTTTATCTGTATGTCCTACCTCGAAGCGTAAACTACGCATTTGATCATGTAATGATCTTTAGCAAAGTTGTTGTGTTTGAATGAAGGTTTCTAAGGTAGGATTTCTTAAATTTCAGCCCCTGAGGCGGTGAAATATGGGGGTGAAGCTAATTAATTATGGGACACACGGGCTCAGCTAGTTATAAATAATGAAAAACATTATTAAATTCGCATTGCGTATCGGAATTTTCCGCGCGAAGGAATTCTAGAGTCAGTGTGAAAGATAAGCGTACACGTAAGTCAGTACATGGGTACTTTACCACAAACCTGTATTTGGTAACTTACATTTGACTGATACAGTTAAAACCTTGTATTATTCATTATTGCTTTATTCGATGTCGCAGAATACACATTAAATAATAAATAAAGAAATAAATATATGTAGACTCTAGGGTCTAGGTTAATGTGGTGTGTAATACACCACATTAACCTAGACCCGTGCTAAGTACCGTAAGGACTTGTGTTACGGATAGGTATGTACTAGACAACGGAAATATATTTCATATGTTTTATAAATTTACGAAATTTTATATATTTAAGATTTTTATTAAAGAAATACATATAATACATATATAAACATGCATGACCAAGGCGGGATTCAAACCCGCGACCCCTGGTGCAACATGCTCCACTTATCCGAGCCCTGTACCACTGCGCCAGCCTGGTCGCCGAATGCAGCACCTGGCAAGTTCGTGCAATGACCCCACGATGGTCATTGCACGAACTTGCCAGGTGCTGCAAGTGTCTAGGAGACTATTACGCAAGGGACTGCCTCGCACAAATACAACCGACGAGATGGTGGCCCATGGAGTGGAGGAGGGTAACGCATCTGTATAATCTCTACGCGGATAATTATGGGCGTCGGTAGTCATATGCTCCGACTTCTCGTTTGCCCCCTTAGTCTAAGGGAGAGAAAAAAGCCTTTGTCTTTGCCGCACACAGGTCATTAAGAAAGTACAGGAGAGGTCCAAAGGGAACTAAGTCCGAAAATAAACAGAAAGGAAGTTAAAAAGGCGTTGAGAAAAAAAATAAGGCACCAAACGCGGTTAGCATTTTAAGGCTTTAGCGCAGAGATCGGCAACCTTTTGGCAGGCAAAAAAAAACTAAACGTGGGTCGCACTTGTGATGTTTACCCTAGGAGCACAATTTACTTTTTTTTCTCCTCCTCCGCCTCTCCCCCCAATAACTTATATAAAAGACATTCACGAGCCGCTAGTAGCCTAGTAGGACATCGGCGACCCGCCGGTTGTCGACCACTGTTTTAGCGGAACAAAATGGTTCGGCTCCGCCACCGGACCTGGTTCAATTCCTCTTCCACCAGCTTCCTATGCCACGAACTAGTTCTTTATAGTTGAAATCAATCAAAAATATTATTACATACTAGCTGTACCGTGCGCGCGTTGCTACGCCACCAACAGATACGTCAGCATGGACTAGCATAGCAATATATAAATTCATTTAAATAACAGTGGCGCCATCTGTCGAAAATTGGTCGTACTAACTTCACCGATTTAGAATGCCAGCAGCGCCACCTGGCGGATCCAATTGTATTTTTTAAACATCCAGGAAACATCGAAATATCCATATAAAATTTTAACCCAATCGGTTCAGCAGTTTAGAAGTATACACGTTTTCCCATGGGAATGAAACAATCTTCCGTGGTAAAAAATAGCCTATGTTAATCTGTGATAATGTAGAATTCAAATGGTGAAAGAATTTTCGAATAATATGTCAAATGCATGGTAGTATGTAATGTTTTATTTATTGAATGAATGTACTTTAAAAACATTGTTATTAAAAAATATTAGCGTTCTGCACTTCTCCAACACATAAAGACACATAGTATAAGTGTGTCAAATTTCATACTCATAACACTAGATACATTTTACTTACATTGATTATAATATATATATTTATTATAAATTTGTTTATTGTAAACAGTATGCTTGGAAAATATCGCTTTAAAATGATAATATTACCTTACATTACACTACCTATTGTACATTTATTCGTATAAAGTAGCTATAATGAAGATAATAATGATGTAAGAATTTTTTGGTGCCCATTAAAGAAATATTTATTTAAGCATATATATATGATCGCGCTTTAATGTGTGCTTGGTCGTTCGATCTCTTCATACGCATTTCTCCATTATCTGCTTGCGCTTGAGGTTCTACTTGGTCATTCGATCTCTTCATACGTATTTCTCCATTATCTGCTTGCGCTTCACGGTCTGCTGGGTCATTCAATCCCGACATACGCATTTCTTCATTATCTGCCCACGTATCACCGTCTGCTGGGTCATTCAATCCAAACATACGCATCGCTTCATCATCTGCTTGCGCTTCACTGTCTGCTGGGTCATACGATCCCAATATAAGTATTTCTTCATTATATATTAGCGCTTCACTGTCTGCTGGGTCATACGATCCCGACATTCCCATTTCTTCATTATCTGCTCGCCCTTCACTGTCTGTTGGGTCATACGATCCCGACTTTCGCATTTCTTTATTATCTGCTCGCCCTTCATGATCTGCTGGATCATTTGATCCCAACATACGCATTTCTTCATTATCTGCCCACGTATCACCGTCTGCTGGGTCATTCAATCCAAACATACGCATCGCTTCATCATCTGCTTGCGCTTCACTGTCTGCTGGGTTATACGATCCCAATATAAGTATTTCTTCATTATATATTAGCGCTTCACTGTCTGCTGGGTCATACGATCCCGACATTCCCATTTCTTCTTTATCTGCTCGCCCTTCACTGTCTGTTGGGTCATACGATCCCGACTTTCGCATTTCTTCATTATCTGGTCGCCCTTCACGGTCTGCTTGAGCATTTGATCCCAACATTCGCATTTCTTCATTATCAGCTCGCGCTTCACGATCTGCTGCGCCATTCGATCCCGACATACGTATTTCTTCATTATCTGCTTCCTCTTGACGGTCTACAGCGCCATTAATTACTGAATCACCCTCTGTGTTACCGACTGCTCCACCAATGTGATCACCATTTCTTTCCTCCCTAATATCTTCGATATTACCATCATCCCAGACAGCTGAAATAAATAGTACTAATTAATATTAAGAAACTTCCGTTTGATGTCTTGTCAAACTTCATACTTAAGCCGCATTAGGGGACGTCCCTTAAATATTATATTATTAGATTAGTAAAGAGTTTTGGCAATATTTCGACCGCCAACTCTCTTTGGTGAGCTATCGTAAGATCACGGCTGAACAATTCAAAAATATTTGTCTAGAAAAAAATCCGATAAATAAATGAGCGATTATTGTGCATAATTTTAAATAGCGGTATCAAGAATGAACACTGATTTTCACTGGACTAGCAGCAGTTATGCATTCACATTTCTTGCCGAGGGAGTTTAGAGAGAAAGGGACGACAATATACCTTCAATGTAATGATGTATATTATACTATGATCGTTTACCCCTTCCAATATAAAAAAGGCCCTCGCTTAGTTTATAGCTTATTTTACTCTTTATTTATTTCGTTTCTTTGGGTATCACTGATTTAGGTAGGTAGACTCACTTTTATTCTAGTGCTTCTACAATATAGTATATATTTACCTGGAGCAGCTGCAGCAACAGCGATGAATGCAATTAGAAATATCTGGAACAACATCATCCAAGTAAATGAAATCGTACTTAATGCGACTATACATGCTAAATCGAAAGCACTCACACTAGACTATTTTAATAAAAAAGGTAAAATTATAGTAGGTTCACCTCTTTTCCCCCACGAAAATGCTGTCACCTTGCCGTGGGGGAGGGGGTGTATATGCCGGACAGGGCTCCCAATGAGGGTAGCCAATACCCCAAACCCAATTGAGGGGAACGTCGGGTTCCAAGGACATTGGTGGCGTGCTTCACGGTTCCGACGACGTCGTAGGTACCTACTGTTCAGAGGCAACCGGACAGCGCCCAAAGAGAAGTCTGATCAATTCGCCGAGGCCAGCCTGTGGCATGCAAATCCGGAACCCTCCAATTATAGCAACACGCAGGAGTTTAGTCGGTATTACACTAAGTGTCGTGTCCGACATAGGCTTAGGGGCCACCCGGGTTCCTAGGTATGTAAAATAAATAAATGTATTCCCTTGCGTCTCCAAAAAAAGGTGCACCTCTTTTGCTTAAAGGGTTAAAACGTAAAAATACTCAAGTACTCACCACAATTTTCGTCATTGTATTCTCTGTAAGATGTAATTTAATTAATTACGGTTTGAAGATATTATCGCCTTTTATATAAACTCCAATCAATATGTAGTTGACAGGTTCAAGGGTACAAGTGATTATTCACACGTTACAAGCTGTAGATAACCTGTTACAATTACATATTGTATTTTGTAATTTCTTTTTATTTACTTTCTTGTTTTAAAACTAGATGCGCCCTGCAGTTTCAGATCCGTCGATTTCATGTCAATACCAATTTCTTTAATTTATTTAAAATCTTTATCTACGTACCTCGTCATCATAGTCATCATCGTCGTAGTGACCCATTGCATCCGATCATAACTGTTCCTCGAACGTGTAAAAAGACCTATCTTTATCCCAAAATACCACCGGACGCCGCTTAACAAAGGCTAATTATGCTGAAATTTGTGAAAGGCTAAACGAAACGTATTGGAATGAAGAATTTAGTACGATCTTGGACGCATCGATGATATTGTATGGAAAATTACAAAAGGTAATAGATGAGTTGTGTGTATAGTGCATATGATTAAGCAGAAGAGCAAGCGGTTCCCAGCATAATATAATTTGACTACACATTGTAAACAATAAAATAAGAGCGCTATTATATATTGATGATCCATACGCTTGAATTTGAAAGTATTAGTAAAAGCTCTGAACACCAGTGCATTCTCTATTCTTTCATTCTCATATTCCGGTGGCAAGACGGCAGTCCGACACGACCGGAGAGTATTCAGGCGCAGGACCGACGGCTTAACGTGCTTTCCGAAACACGGGGGGTGGAACAATGCCATCTTCCTGACTCCAGACTGTTATATTATATTATGTTATGTTATATTATTAGAAATAGGGACCGTGCAGGAAACATAGAGGCAGCACTTTTGCTGCCCTAGTAATCATTTTGGGAAAATCACAATCAAAATATTTTTATTCAAAATTGAATTTAAAAAATTGCATTTGAATGTCAAAAATTTCCATCTACCACCGGTTAAACCCTAGCCCTGTCCTGAGAAGAACCGGCGAAACAAACTCAGCGGGCTTCATTAATTTCTTCATTATACATTCTTCATTTATATACATTAAAATATAATTTACATTTATTTTTGTATAGAAGTAGCCTGGGAGGAGGGTACTATTCCCAAGGTGTGGTATCTGTCATAAAATCTATTACTTTGTAATATCCCTTACCACACAAGCGTTCCTTAACGACTTTTTTAAATTTGTTGATTGAGAGTTTTTGAACGCTTTCTGGGATCTTATTGTAGAGGCGTATACATTGACCCCTAAAGGAATTCTTTACTCTGCTCAGTCTATGAAATGGTACATCTAGTTTGTGCCTGTTCCTAGTATTTCTATCATGATTAGCACTCTTCTCATTGAATTCAATAATATTCTTTCGTACATACAAAACATTTTCTAAAATGTATTGAGAGTGAACAGTCAGTATCCCAATTTCCTTAAATTTATCTCTAAGTGATGTAGTAGAGGCTAGTTTATATTATATTGCCCGAATAGCTCGCTATAGGAATGAAGTGCTAGCAAAACACAATGAAAATGACATGTTGACATGTCATATCAAACTTACAAACCAAAATTTGCTAGCATTCGGTTCATATTTCAGCCACTACTTAGCGTGGCAGTCTAGAAGCTTGTTCCCTATTGAAAAATCACAATAACAATTTTTGGTCCGTAACGAGAGTCAAACCTCACGTCTGTGACTAGACCACGAGGCAGTCAAATCTATCACGGGAGTGATAGTATAAAACAAGGTTGCTATCCGTGTCTGTCCCTATGTATGTTTAAACATTTAAACTGGATTTTGAAGGTGGTTTTTTAATAGATCGAATGATTCAAGAGGAAGGTTTATATGTATTTAACATGAATTTATAAATAAATATATTTGTCTTACTATACAGATTTTACAATTAGTGATAATATAGCATTTTTGAGTCAATTTGTTACAAATATACCTACTTATAATAAATGCAATACAATATATCTTTATTTCTCTCAAACACAATAAAGGCGTTATTTCCAAAAACAGCCTTTCCAGTCCAAAACATTGACTTTACAGACAAAGTAAAAACTAAAAACTGTTTTAAGTTCATTTAATAAAGTGAAGTTGCAATTTTATAATAATTATTGGTATAGATTTACTTAATTAACCCGATAATCGATGTATTATCGATTTTTGATAAAGAACAAAAAGAAGAACAACTTCTGACAAATGACAATAGATGTTTGACATATTGTAAGAAATTTGACATCCGCAAGTTCTAACCTAAATTGTTTATAAATTAATGATTATTTTACTATCTCGATTGTTGTAAATAAAACTGTAATTTGGTGATGTCTGCAGCAAAGAGGGTGCAGGTAAATACATTTAATGTTGCCACAATTTTTCCATTATGTAGAAAATTGCCTCTTTAGTAAATTTAATGTTTGCTAATTGTATTTTCTAGCAATGGGCTACTTTTGCTCGAACCTGGCACATATTTGACTGCAAATGGCAAGACCCATACAAATCTGCTGAAGTTATAAAGAAATATTTATTGGGAAAGCATAAGCCCATATACCATCCTATGAACGATTGTGGAGATGTTGTTGTATGTATAAACAGCAGAGAAATTGCTCTTCGCGGTGATGATTGGCGTCAAAAAGCTTATTTCCACCACACTGGATATCCCGGAGGCGCGTCATGGACTTTGGCGTGGGAAGTACACAATAAGGATCCAACTATGGTAACAAAAATGAATATATATTATTTTTTTTGTAGTATAAAGGGTCAAATGAGCATTCTGTGTCAATGACCACTGATGCCCGTGGTTATCCTTATGATTGTTACGCAGACGCATTGCCCTCCTTTCTTCTTCCCTGTATTATGGGCATAGGCTACTCCTAAATCACATGAAACGTGACAGCTTAGTTATCACTTTGTGACAGTATAAACTGTGCGAGAAATACCTCAACATTTGTGCTGGGCACAGCACCACTTACTGTAACATTGAGTACAACCAGAGACCTCAGAGAATCAAATGCCAAATGTCACACTCTTTACAGATTTGTTTTATTTCACATTTTTTTATATTAGTATTATTTAAAAACAAAAAAGGGACAACAGAGTATTGTGCGATTGCATAATACTGCCGTGAATCTATTCTCTTGTTTTATGCAGTGTGTGCTGTATTTTTCCAGACTTAGGGTCAGCTCACACCGAGACGCGACGCCTCGCGGCGCCGCGCGTAGTTTTTACATAGAGCAACTCAAAATATACTTTATTTGCTACACGAAAAGATACACATTTCATTGTGAGAATTCAGATACGTTGCGCAGCGCAGCGCTGCACCTCGAGACGCCTCCGGCGCAGCGCGACGTATCGCGACGCGGCGGTGACGCGCGGCGTGCAAGAGCGGTGCTGCGCCTCGCGTTGCCGCGCGTAGCAGCGCGGCGCCGCGAGGCGCAGCCTGAGGCCGCTGTGGCGACTTGTCTACTATTTCCGTCCCGACTTCGTTTAGATCTCATGCAGTTCGGTCGAGTG
>LUGF01013089.1:43430-55487 GCA_001625245.1 Calycopis cecrops
ATTTTTTCTACTAACTATTTAGACAAGAAAATGTCCTACAATTATTAGTATGTAACATATAATATAAGATAAGTGGTTCATGAATTTGAGGTGTTTGAAAAGTACTGTTTTCAAGGCAAATTGCGTTGGAAGGCGTAAACGCACTTAACAAGCTCAGCTCAGCCCTGTTGCTCACATGATAACGTTGTTAAGTGTTTGTAGCTCTTGTGGTTTGTGGGTTTCTAGTGGCCTTTCAGATTAAAGGAGGTCAATAAGTCTCCATAACAATTATATTGCTGTTTGTGGTCTTGAATATCTAGTGCTTATTGTCCAAATTATTCTACATAGAAATATTTATAGTAGTTATTCCCTCAAAGTCATGTGTAAATTATCTTAAATAAAAAAAAAATTAAAACTTAAGTAAACAATTAAAATTTTGCTATTACAGGCCACTGTTGCAGTGGCACCACCCAAACAAGATGTGGAAGAAAAAGTTGTTGAACCAGCACCCCAAACTCCAGAAAGTTTTAGGTCAGTAGAATCAATCATAATTAATCAATGCCAAAGATTTCTATTAGGTAATGGTCTAACGGTGCTGTTGGGTCTTGAGCATCATAGGTATTATACATCTTTTTATTTTCTGCTTTTCTCCATCCTATTCACAAACATACAAATTAACATATAAAATTGTAAGAAAAGAACGAACGAAAACATACATGCGACTTTTAGACACAGCGAGCGACCTTGCGACTGCATCGATGCAGTCACAGGATTGAGCGACTCTCTGCGACCGGTCGTAGAGTCGTGCGACAGTATCGCGATCTCGCGACTACATTTACACGTTAATTGACATTAGCGACTAAGTCGCCGCGTCTGGCGTCTTGAAGTGAGCGCTCCCTGCGCCAAGTCGCTGCATTCAGCTTCTAAAAAGCGTCTAAATCGCCGCTCGTCGCGACTAAAAGTCGCGTGTGTGCCGTCGCCCAAACATACAAGTACAATATAAAAACTTATTATAGTTTTTAAAGTTAAAAATATAAATAAATAAATAAAATTCAATTGTTTAATTTTGTTTAATTTGTTCAATTGTAATTTTACAGCCCTGCCATTCCATTACATAAAGGAGAACCTACAATGCCACTGAGGTCACCAGAGGATTCCCAGGATACACTGTCCACGGCATCATTACCCACTACACCTGATACTGACAAGCTCGGTATGAAATTCATACATAGGAATATTTAGATTGTAGATAATAATAGAGACCGGTGTGAAGTGACAGCGGGGCTGTCGTGTTTCGTGCGGTGTGTAAGTAGACCGTGGAGGTGGGAGTAGAAAGGAGGGCAGCGCATCTACATAGCCTCTATGCGGATGTCTATGGGCGTCGGTAGACATGAAAATGACTCCGACCACTCGTTGCCCCCCTATACAATTAAAAAAGTACAATGAAAAAGAGGTTTTTTACTCTCTGGTGTATAATATTGATACTGTAATATAAGCATATTTGCTTATATTACAATATTATTTTCATATTGCAGTATTTTTTCCTTATTATTACTGTGACTGGTTTTAGTGAAGGTCAGTAAAGTAATTTCAAATGTCAATTGTATGTCACACACGATTCTTTTGATCAATGTTCAAAATTCATTAACAGTTTTTTTTTATTTCATTTTATATCCGTAAAACGCGAGGAATTTGAATAAAGTTCCTCGCGTTTTACGGATGTAAAGAAAAAGGAATTAAAAGTACCTTTGTGTTATTCAAGATTGTAATCTATTTCTGTGTCACATTCTGGTCTAGTCTGTTCAGTTGTTTTTGATATAAAACAATCATAAGAGATCCTACTAACGAAATGGTATTTTTAGGAGATATAATGCCGGGCAGTGGTTTGCTCACGTGGGTAAAAGGAGCCGTGTCGTCTGGTGGTATACTGCAGCGGGTGGCTGAGAAGGCGAAGAGCTCTGTGGACTCCATGATAACCACACTGGATCCACAAATGAAGGAGTACTTAAGTGAGTATCACAACATAATTTGTCCCATTGCGGCAATCATAGTGACAAGATACTACACATACATATATGGTAGTGCACAAGTGTGTGAATATACTGACAATGTGTATTGTGTACTGCTGTTGGTGTCCACACACACACTCTCAAGACTGCCCTTACAATCACAATATGACGATAGTGAATTCGACACGACCGAGTTTGATATCCTGGGAGCAGGATCAACTGCATTAGTAATGATAAATAAAAAATCTCCGAGCCACAGGGGTTGAAACCCGGTTTTCAAATGAAATTTTGAAATCTGCTGCTGGTATTAGAAATTGAAATATTCTAATTCTATTAAACTTTTCTTGTCCTATCCGGTATACGAAATACGACCATTTCTTCACCTTTCTTCAGTGGCCCAAATTCCATACCTCAGTCTCAACAGTGTAATGTCTGGTACTGGCATCGTTTCTCAAATCTCATGTATGTATATAATTAAGAATGTATAATCAAGAAATTAATGAGGCCCGCTGAGTTTGTTTCGCCGGTTCTTCTCAGGACAGGGCTAGGGTTGAACCGGTGCGTGGTAGATGAAATTTTTGACGTTCAAAAAGCAATTTTTTAAATTCTATTTTGAAAAAAAATATTTTGATTTTGTTTTAAATATAAGTAAACCGTCGTGTTTAATCTTTTTTCAGGATCTGGGGGTGACTTACTAGTAGTGGTAGCGTCAGACAAGGAGGTCAAGATATCGCCTGTGAGGGAAGCGTTCCAAACTGTTTTTGGGAAGGCAACTGTTGTGTACGTTTATTCTATATGTTTTTTAATATTATATAAATTATTTCTGTTTACGTGATCTTTCTTTTTGTCGTTGTAGATATTTGTGAAAAAGTTTTCATTAGTTTCAACAGATTGTCATAGGCATAGATCACCATAGATCAGTGATCATCAAGATGGTTGACATGGCAAACAATGAAATTCTCTGACCTGACTTTTTTGTGGTTTCTCTGTGCCAAAGTGCCGTTAATCCTTTCGATCGAGCCATCTTCATGATATTATACACCACACGAAACGCGACAGCACGGCTTTCACGTTGACTAAATTCGGCTGCAATGCCTGACATTACTTCTAACAGTCTGTTTTTTAAGAAATATGATACTTTAGTTCATTGATCACGTCCGGGGAGGTATCTCTCGTTTACACGATACCGGCGTTAAGTGACAGCTATCCCGTTTCATGGGGTGTGTAAATAAGTAGCAGATGCCTTGGAGGAGGGATGAGAGAGGAGGGAAACGCTATATGCGGTTGTCTATGGGCGTTGGTAGTCACGAAAATGGGAGGTACCTTACCTCCCTGGTTGTGCCGGCCCAATCCGGCTGCATGCAGCGTGGCACTACCTCTTACTACTTCCAGCGGGCACGAAGCGCAGAGCGACGTGACGGCGGAGCAGCCGGTCGGGTACGCGGCCGCGTACGCAGCGGCGAAGCAGCGCGTAGCGTACTTGCGTTCAGTACGCTCAGATCTGAACAACGACATACCCGTCGTGGCTGTCGAGAGCTACGTGCAGGAAGCTGTCACGGACAGGTACCTACACGGATTTTATAGTATAAGACGAGCAGTAGGAGCCATTTTCATGACTACCGGCGCCTGCGGCCGCGGACGCAGCGGCGAAGTAGAGCGTAGTTTTCTTGCGTTCAGCACGCTCGGATCACGATGTACCTGTTGAGGAGGTAGAGAGCTACGTGCAGGAAGCTGTCACGGACAGGTACCTACACGGATTTTTTTTATAGTATAAGACGAGCAGTATAGCCATTTTCATGACTACCGGCGCCTGCGGCCGCGGACGCAGCGGCTAAGTAGAGCGTAGTTTTCGTGCGTTCAGCACGCTCGGATCACGATGTACCTGTTGAGGAGGTAGAGAGCTACCTGCAGGAAGCTGTCACGGACAGGTACCTTTTTAAATAGTAGGAGAGGGCAAACGTACAGTTGGAGCCGTTTCCATGACTGTCGATAGTCCATAAACATCCGCACAGACGCGTTGCCCTCCATCCTCCGCGTACGTGTGTTTTGTACGCTCGTACCTCAACAACGATATATCTGTCGTGGCTTTCGAGATCTACGTGCAGGAAGCGGTCACAGACAGGTGTAGAGGTAAAAGTTTTTGACACCGAAGCATAGAGCGAAGCAATGGAGGAGCCAGTGTCGTAACTATACCGCTGGAAGCCCAAATTGGATGGCAAATTCATCAAAGCTTTTTTTTGTACTAAATGTGTGATAATAAATGTTTTTGAGTTGGGATTAGTTCTCCTTGGGGTCTTGGGGTTGGGGTCCCTTCCGGCCGGGGCTTGTGGCATTTTGCCGACTTGCCACCCTGTAGGTAGTTACGCCACTGAGAGGAGGCGTCTGCAAAATATTACAGATCAGCATACTTGTGTTATAGACTCTGGTTCAACCGTATACCGTTGTTCAAGTATTACGTATTCATAAGCATTTTAGTAATTTTTAACCCCGTAGTAATTTAGTAGTAGTAATTATCTCGTATTTATTATTAATTATTTATTTTTATTACATAAGTGAATGTCTTTCCCTCTCCCTCTATGCTGACGTAAACTAGCATACAAGACTTATATTTTTGGTATTTGAAAATAAAAGAAAAGAAAAATTATTGCAGACGTAAGTACTATCTAGACCCCTCCGGCTCCCATGTCCTCAAAAATAAACAAAGCAGGACCTCCTACCCCTCTTAGATGTTTACGTAATACTTCAACGACCCCGTATTAGTTCTGTTATATGATGTATTTCTAATCCCTCGGCCAAGATAATAATACCATACCTTTCTATTCTAAATTCACTATCGGGATGCATTTGTCCCCCTTTCGACCATAAATACAGAGACCGTAATTCCAGAAAGTGTTTCTCATATCGATGAAGCTGCGCTGGCTTCCGTCAGCATAGTTTAAAAAAAATAAAGTTTTCCATGGAACGTTCCAGGTGGTTCGAGCAGTCGCTAGTACTCCTCTCGCAGCCGTCGCTCGGTATCGAGCTGCAGCTCGTGTCGCAAGCCACGCCCCTTCCGACGGCCGCACCCGCCGTCGCGCGCGCCGCCACGCCCCCCGACTACAGACACCTGCAGACCGGCTTCAGCGTCACCGTGGGATCCATAATGGCGGACAGTTTACAGGTACAATAACGAGCAGTTGCTAGTGTTCCTCTCGCAGCCGTCGCTCGGTATCGAGCTGCAGCTGGTGTCGCAGGCCACGCCCCTTCCGACGGCCGCACCCACCGTCGCGCGGGCCCCACGCCCCCCGACTACAGACACCTGCAGACTGGCTGCAGCGTCACCGTGGGATCCATCATGGCGGACAGTCAGCAGGTACGCTCGTCGTCGAAAGTAGAGTAAAAGTTTAAAATCATCCTTTGTCTACAGGCCTATGCCCATAAGGCATAAGTGCTGTAAAGTATAAGTGTGTATATTGATGTCGATAAGTGTTATGGATATTATATTTTTTAAGGCGACTGACTAAAATTAGAAACACGTATAATTTAATACTTATAATGTTTATTTGTAAAGAAAATGGTTATAATTTTTATTACATCAATTCTTTTTACACTAATTTGTGACATGTCCTTAATGGCTCAAGATTCTATCGATGACGGCCTTGCGCCCGCGCCGCTAACGTCCAACCCTATAATGATTTGTGGCCCTCTGCAGCGACTTAGTAACAGACTTAGTAACAGTAGACTTAGTATGACGCGTTTCTAATTTCACTTCCTTGTCATTATAAACGGGTTATACTTTAGAAAGAAACAAAGAAAACATTTATTTTAACACAATACAAAAGACACATTAATCTGGAAACGGAACAATAAAAGTGAATAAAAAAAAGAAACATTTTTTTTTATGGTATAGGGTATATATATATATATATATTTTTTTATGGTATATGTAAATACATAAAAAAATGTTTCTTTTTTATATACATATATGGTATATAATATATTCCACCTCTATAGGCCAGTGCGCCTTTAGGCTGCGCCAAATAGGTTTCAACCTCACCTTTGGTAACATAACCCTTTACATACATATTAATGATGCTGACATGCACCTGTTCCCAGGTCCCGCACACCCAGTGGCAGGAGGCGTCCACCGGCGTGTCGCGGAGGGAGCTGTTGCTGCTGGCGGCGCGCTCCGTCGCCGGCTCCTACAAGAACCTGCTGGCCGTGTCCGCGGGGGACACTTGAGTACTGCGTGTACTGTCACTGTGTGAGTACTGCGTGTACTGCGACTGTGAGTACTGCGTGTACTGTGACTGTGTGAGTACTGCGTGTACTGTGGCTGTGTGAGTACTGCGTGTACTGTGACTGTGTGAGTACTGCGTGTACTGCGACTGTGAGTACTGCGTGCACTGTGACTGTGTGAGTACTGCGTGTACTGCGACTGTGAGTACTGCGTGTAATGTGACTGTGAGTACTGCGTGTACTGTGACTGTGTGAGTACTGCGTGTACTGTGACTGAGTACTGCGTGTAATGTAACTGTGTGAGTAATGCGTGTACTGTGGCTGTGTGCAGTGTAAGATATCTGCTTCTGACAGTATAGTGATACCAACTTATCTACCTACATAAGGACCGCCATAATAAGATAGGCATAATCGTCGTAGATAAGATACAAAACGGTAGACATTTATGGCCGAATTTACATCATCAATGTTAACCCTTTTTCTCCACTGCACAAAGGTCACATCAATAAATCAAACATCCATAGATAATAGAGACGTCAAGAAGAGTTTCGAGTAGCTGAATGGCGACATCGCGAACTAAATATAGGAAACACGAAAGAGAAATTCTACAACTTATAACAAACACATACAAGATATAATGATTAACGTTTAGTGCAATTCAATGTTTCTATTACATTATATAATTATCTTACTAATGTTAAAAATGCGAAAGTTTGTATGTTTGTTTGTTACTCCACGTAAAAAATGCTGAACCAATTTTCTTGAAATTTGGCACACACAAAGAGGGTAGCTTGGATTAACACTGGGTAGTTGTTTGTTGTGGGGTGTTGTTCCTATGGGGTGCCATAGGATGATTTTCTATTTTCCAGTGGATCGAAATTTACGCGGGTGAAACCGCGGGGCGCAGCTATTATATTATACAGGATTATTTTTTGGTCACCGGCCAAAATTTCAGGTTTGGTTCAGAATCTTTAATACATTCGATTTATGAAATAAAAAATAATAAAATGATTAGATACAATTACTTTGTCCCATGTTGTAAAACATATTTCGTGGTCACCACGTGCATCACACTCCCGACTCACGGTAGGCCGACGTCACTGACCTTGAAGTCGATACATTTCGTGTAAGAACAACAATTCGATGTATTTTTAAAGACCATTTCGAATCGATTTTTATTCATTAAAATATTTCAATTAGACGAAAAAATTTAAAACACACTCTTGGAATGATGTCTACTTCCTTATTTTAAAAATTGGCCGGTGACCAAAAAATAGTCGTGTATACATATATGTATATCATTAGAAAACATATTATTAAATTGATACTTTTGTTTCAGATGGCCATAATATCAAGACTCGGTGAACTATACTACTATATATATATTTTAGAGAAGATACTAACTATACAAAATCTTTATATAATGCATTATGTATTAGATAAATAAATATATACATACTTTAAGTTTACGCGAATATTTAATTATAAATAAATAAATTATAAGACATATGTATATACGGTTAATAAAATTTTTAAAAGTTTTCTTTTGTTTTATATAAATCAAATTAATGTTATTAGAAATAAAGATTTTTTTTTGGAAGTTACTCGGACTTACTCGCGTAACGGGGAAGTACCGCTTGCTTACACGGTACCGCTTGTAGAAACAGCTGTTCCGTCGCGTTCTGTCCGGTGTGTAAGTGTACATTGACCCAAGGTAGAAGGAGAAGGAATGTAAGCAACACATTTTTTTTTTATGATATAGGAGGGCAAACGAGCAGCCGGAGCCATTTTCATGACTACCAACGCCCACAAACATCCGCATAGAGGCTATACAGATGCGCTGCCCTCCTTTCTCCTCCCACCTCCATGGACCACCGGCTACTTACACACCGCACGAAACGCGACAGCACAGCTGTTACTTTACGCCAGTCTCGTGTAAGCGAGAGGTAGGTGCTGGCCCAATTCGACTGCATGCAAGCATGCAGTGTGGCACTACCTCTTACTAAAATGTCACATCAATCATCATCACGTCAAAAACATCTGTATAATGTCTAAGCTGATGGGATCGGTAGGCATAAATCCTACTGCTAGTTTGGCCAATATAAGATACGATAAAAGATGTTACCATTTTGCCATCGAATAACTAAAAATACGACGACAGTAACCTTATTTTTGAAGTTCCACCTTTTTGAACGCAATGACATCTAGTCTGAAATTCAAACTGCCAAATGGTGGTGGAACTATTTGCCTATTCTCCCTCGCCCTACAACCCGGGTGTATTCAAGTTGAAAAAAAAAACAGGAAGAGGAAGTGCCATGCTGCATACGAGGAGGTAGTGCCATGCATGGTGCATGACACTACATCCTCCTATGCAAAGGAATTGGGCCGGCACGACCGGGGAAGTACCTCTCGCTCACTTGATATCGGCGTCCATTCGTAATGAAACCATACGGCAGAACTAAAGTATGTACCCGATATTACGAGAAGAATAAGGTCACTGAAGTGGCAATGGGTTGGTCACCAGTGGCGTATGTATACCTACCGCTTCAGGCCCGTGGCAAAAATGATTTATTTGGAACATGAAGGGGTTTTTTTTAGTTGGGATTCTCCTCTTACTGGGGGCCCCTTCCTGCTGGGGGCCCGTTTGCCGACTTGCCGCCCTGTAGTTACGCCATTGTTGGTCACACACTCGAAACAGATGGTATATGGCCAGTAAGGTGAGTGGAGGCGGCGTTTTTTAAATCTGGCTTTGGCCCATTACTCGTTACCACCGCTGCTACTCCTGTGTGAGCAGGATCGACAGCGGCAACCACACTTGACCCTTTGATATGATCTCAGGGAGCCCGAGGGAAAAGCTAAATCTGTCTTGGGACCCGCAATGAATTTAATCAGAAGAAAGTAGGAGTAGGAAGTAATTCGGTGGAGGCGGCGTTTGAGAAGACAGTGTTGGTCCACCATTCACGAGGTGGGAAGATGATCTTCGTGCAGTGATCGGTTCGCGATGGATGCGAATAATAGCACGTTCGTATTTGCGTTCATTTAAGGCGTCCTATGTCCAGTACTGGATCGGTAAAGCCTGGTGAATGAATGAATGAGAAAGATGAGATTGGGGTAAACAAAGTTTTTCGAGTATTGGGTAAAAAAAGATCTCATAAAAATAGTTTTTATAAAACTAGCTTCCGCCTGCAGCTTCGTCCGCGTGGATTTCGAACTTCAAAAATGTTTTTTTACGTATAAACCTTCCTCTTGAATTACTATCTATTAAAAACCCCCATCAGAATCTGTTGCGTAATTTTAAAGATCTAAGCGTACAGACACTCAGACGGCGGAAAGACAGACTTTGTTTTTATACTATGTAGTGATGACTTTCTGTAGGACTACATACCCATGTACACATGCTCTCGACAGTCTAGATCGGTCGTCTTGGCGTTCATAGAAGGAGGCTATGTCCATTGGACAAATAAATCTGATGAATGAATGAAAAAGGTGAGACTGGGGTGAAATATAGATCTCTAAATCTCTTAAACAAAGGTTTTCTAAATCATGATTTTCTTGTATGACTACATACCCTATGTACTCTCTTCAGTATGAAAGACTCGTGGCCTCTTCAACGTGTGCTTACTATGTATTCACTAATAATATTATTGTTATCAACCAAACAGTATGGACGTCTTTGTATCGACGTAATTGGTATCGTAATCTGTGTAAATGAGGTAGTCGTAAATTTTACAATTTGCTTTTTATCTTTAGCTCCAGTTTATTGTTTATATCGTTTTATAATGATAAAAATAGAAACGTTATTGCTTTGTTTGTACGCGATTGAAAGAAAGAGCGTAATGGTTTATCTTTGAGTGATATGATTATCTAACTTACGCAGAATGAGCTTCCTATTTTCTAACCTAAAAGGATGATTTCAAGTTTCAAATTATCTGCTCAGTAATATGAACCTCAATGACTTGGTCCTCTTCGTCTATAGCATAGACTAAGAAATAGAACTCATTGAGATTTTTGAAGTTAAGGCCTTCCCGTCCTGTTGGCTCAAAAGGTATTACCCCACGACAGAGGGAGACCTGGAGGGTATGTGCGACTTGAGAGTCGAGAAGCGTTTTGGTCTATTTACTGAACCCCAGCGCTGTATTCGTGCGCTTTAGGAGGAGCAAATAACATCTGTTCTTTGGAGACTCATTTCACTAAAGTTACAACAGACTTCTTATGAAGTTAAGGTGTGTTCGAACTGCACACAGCGCACTAAGCATTCGTTGACGATTACTCAGTCGAGCGGACTATGACTTCAAGTCGTCGCGCTGTGACCCATCCAAAGACTTTGGTGACAATGGCTCGGATCTCTCGAAGGTCATTGACTCTCGGCCCTTCTTCTTCTCCGCGGCATCCATCAGCCATGACGCTTTTAGCAAAGCAGTCGGCTGCAGACATATCGTCACTACCCAGCAATGTAAACGTAACATTAGATTCTCGGAATAGTAGGGGCAACATGAGATGAGTCTTTCTGGACGTCGAGTATTGCCCTTTCTTCTGCCCAGCTAGGGCATAGCGTGTGACGTGCTGTAACACTGGCTTCGCTACAGTGTTGATAGAACTGTACGGACCCCTGGCCAACAGCAACCGTGCCCGGTCAGTATCTGTGTGAGGTGGAATGGTAGCACTTCACAAGGGAGCTCTACCATTCCTTTGCATGGACGGATGACTGTCAACAGCTTCTCGTTTATATGCGGTGTATTCAGCCTCTCCACTCGTATGGAATTTTGGCGGCTGAATCTTTCCATCATCCATTCATTCATTCATTCATCAATCTTCCTCCATATCTAAAACTTCAGCTGTTCCAATTTAGGTGAGCCAGTGCCCTCGAAATCCCAGGGCAGAATACCTGCCAGGACATATGGCCAGGACATGCCAAGTCCGTTGACATCGTTCGAATGTTGCAAACCGTCGGAATGGCCATGGCTTTCTGGAACCTAAAAACTAAAGATTAGATTAAGGAAATTTTCTACTTGCACACCGTCCTCTATAAATCTATCTAGCGGACCATGTTCGGGATCCGAGACTTGATCCACCCATATTGGATACAAATCACGCAAGTCCATTCACGTATTGGACAACCTAATGGACAGCTCTTCCATTTATAATTTGATTTTTTGCCTCTGCATTTCTTATTTAATACTTACTTTTATTGCTTTGAATGCACGAACCTCTTGAACCATCAGTTGGATTTGAAAATAAAACTGTATAATAGCGTTTTTCTTATCGTATAATATAGGTACTCCATAATATGTTTAAATACTTAATATTAACAAGTATGTCTGTCATTAATCTTTATTTTCAATATCCTGAAATATATTACCGTGCACTCGTATTTTCGTAAAAAACAAAATCATTTATAACAACGCAACGATATAAACTTGAGATGTAAGTTCGTTATACGTATAGTTAGGATAGGTAGGACAGCCTTGTAGTCTAGTGATAAGTATGCTCTTAAGGACACATGTTCGAATCAAAAAGTGTTATTGGCTAATAAGAGTCCGGAGTAAGGAAGTTGGCGGTATTAAACCTCGGACAGCACGTTAAACCATCGGTCCTGATTTCTCTCCGGTCGTGTCGGATTGCCGTCCCATTCGAATGGGAGAATGAAGGAATGGAGATTGCACTTGTGTTTCCTGGGTACATGGCTTCTCCCAATAAAGATGGGCTAGGCTAGGACGAAATTTTGTGTATAGGTACCAATTGACTTTAAAACCACTAAAAATGTCGATTCTTATAGATAAAATTTATTTAGGAATTTTAGTTTAAACCCAGATAGCTCCGACTTCAGCGGCGGGGTTGACGGGGATGGGGT
>LUGF01013089.1:78493-99300 GCA_001625245.1 Calycopis cecrops
GTCATCGTCGTCGAGGAGGTCGCCGAAGAGATCCCCGTCAACCCCGTAGACGTCATCGAGGTGCTGCCCGCCCCCGCCCCAGTTGTTGAGTCCAACCCCATCGACGTGATCGCCGTCGGAGCCCCAGAGGTCAACCCCGTGGACATCCTCAACCCCATCCCCGTCAACCCCGCCGCTGAAGCCGGAGCTATCTGGGTTTAATCGAATACGAATGATTTTTTAACATTTAGTGAATATATTTCATAAAAAAACAAGAATTTGGTTTTTATTTGCAATAGAAAGTAAATATTTGAATATTTCTTAAAAGAGACAATTTGAAGTTTCTTTGTTGCACGGTCAGAATAAGATCTAATAGAAGTTACTAAACTCATTTAAAGTTGGGCATTCAAGTCATCTGAACCACGGCAACGCATCTGTTAGACCTCTGGTGTTACGGATGTCTGTGGGCGTTGGTGATCTCTTAACATCAGGTGACCCAACTGCTCGTTTGCCTCCTAAGCTATAAAAAAGGCAATGCCCAACTTTAGATGAGTTTAATTCCATAACCATATATACAAGAATTTAAAATCTATTAAACTTTATGAAACATATATTTGTGTAAAGGAGAAAGGCGTGGATTAATTAAACAAAAAGTTTTATTCAATTAATACTAAAAAAAAAAAAAATTCAATAAGCTGTACTGAATGCAGCAACACTACTGTCCTTCACTTTGTCTTCACTTTGAGCGCATCACATGAGAACTTGACAAAGATAATGCTAAAAGATAACACGCCCTAAGTACATCACCAAAAATACCACAAGTGATAAAATTTTCCATGTTTTATCAATGCAAAAGATAAAATAGATATGGTATACCATATCACATTATAACATGAGGGAGGGGAATGAAACTTCAACATATACCATAGTATAACTCATAAGTAACCTAAAATAAATGATATCATTCTTAGAATTTGCAAATAACTCAACAGGCTAAGCTATGCAATCATGTGGTAGCCATACGTACGTACGCTTTTCGGAAAAATAATAAAATGCTCGAAATTATTAATATAGATAGTCAAAACTATGCATTGCCTTATAATAGGTAATATAGGTTACTCGTTCCGAAAATATTCATATGGGTATTTAAAAACCACGTTTTTTTTTCATGAAATTATGAAGTTTGTACAGATATAAGGTGTTCGCACATTAGAGCATCTCGACGCCAACTCGTCGCTGACTCCACTCCAACTAAACTCGACGATTCAAACGCATTCAAATGTAAGCTCTTAAGAGTCGTTGTTGTGTCTCTTAAGAGTGAATTAATCAACTTTATAAGTTGTTAATGGTGGACCACGCATGGTCCACGTGTTGGCCACGCGTCGTTATACACTTTCAACTTATAAATTTGACAAATTCACTCTTAAGGAACAAAACATAAAGCTTACATTTGAACGCCATACGTCGAGTCGAGTTGGAGTGGAGTCCGCGTCGAGTTAGTGTAATGTGCGAACACCTTCATTGTTATATAAATAACAACGTAAATTATTTATCAAAATTGTTGCTTAATTAGAGTTCTTAGATTGGTTGATTTTGTAGCCGGTGGCCCGTGTAGGAGGGACGAGGATGCAGCGCAACACATCTGTGTAGCGTCTGTGCAGATGTCTATGGGCGTCGGTGGTCATGAAAACGGCTCCGACTGCTCGTTTGCTCCTGTAACTGTAAAACTGGAGTAGTATAGAGATATTTCTAAAATTTAGTACCGTCTTTCCAAAGTTTTGGGGTTACATGCATTTTACCCACCAATTATATGTATGTATCATTGCTAAATATATAATTTGTAAGAGGTAGTGCCACACTGCATGCTTGCATGCAGCCGAATTGGGCCGGCACGACCGGGGAGGTACCTCTCGCTTACACGAGACCGGCGTGAAGTGACAGCTGTGCTGTCGCGTTTCGTGCGGTGTGTAAGTAGCCGGTGGCCCATGGAGGTGGGAGGAGAAAGGAGGGCAGCGCATCTGTATAGCCTCTATAGTCTATGCGGATGTCTATGGGCGTCGGTGGTCACGAAAATGCCCCTGACTGCTCGTTTGCCCCCCTATATCATAAAAAAAAAAATATGACAAATAATTTTGTAGCGTCTCCTTATTTCCACAAGAGGAAAATCAATTCTGTAAAAATATGAATCATCTAAACAGTAATTTTTTTCTGTCACCTATGACTATTCGACACCGGGAATTCGACGTGACGAATTTGGTCTTTTTTATCGCGAAAACATGCGAAATGTCAACCGCGCTGATTAGGCGTCTGATAAGGTCCTGTTATCAGATGTACAAGCCGAGCCCTAGTATCTCGAGTGTCCGCGGTGTGATTTATAAAACGGCCCAAAGTTCACACACCGACACTAGTTTTATTGGCACGGACGCGACACACGTAAGTCTTTTACGAGCTTTTATTATTTTAAGCTTCTTAATTATTGTAAGCTTCGCTTCAGCTAGGGTTGCCAGAGGAAGACTAAAATATAGCTTACTATATTTTGATTAATATAGTAAGCCATATTTTAGTCTTCCTCTGGCAAAAAAGGTAGTGCCACGTTGCATGCGGCACGCAAGCCGGCACGACCGGGGAGGTAACTCTCGCTTACATAACACAGGCGTAAAGTGTCAGCTGTGCTTTCGCTGTTATTTTTATGTATTTCTGTCAGATGTTTTTACCCCATCTGTTTTAAATATCTGTTTTGCCGGTGACATTGTCTTTGACCTGGACTTGACACAAAATGTCTTGACATTCTTGGTAGATCCCGCCCATCAGGCAACAGACAGTGACTCGCTTTAAGTTTCTGGTGGTCTATTGGTGGGGGAAAGGGGAGGAGTGCATCACATCTACGCAGCAGTTATGATCTCTATAGGCGTCGGTAGTTAGCAAAAACTCCTGTTTGCCCCCTTTTATAATGAGGGGGGCAAACATGGTTTCATTATACAGGGGGGTCTTCAATAATGAAACTGTTTACGCGATAAATTAGCAGCTAGTGGTTAATAGTGGCTACCGGCAACCGCAGCATACAATAAGGAGCGTTAATCAGAACAATTAAATAAAAACTAAATTTTCTGGTACTTTTGATAATAAATCACATCAGGACATCTGTCAAATCAGTTCACCCGTGAGCATTGTTGCTGTAAAGCTTCTGAAACGTCATAATCATAATCATTTATTTGCCATAAAAGTAGTACAGTCGGGATTGTAACCTCGATAAAATCCGTTAAAATAGTTTTACAACAATGTAATTTTTGCGTAAACTTAGGAACTCATTAGACGCATTTTTGTCAACGATCATAGAAAAACCAATGATTTTATTTTATGATATAGGGGGGCAAAAGAGTGATCGGAACGGTTTTCGACGAACGAACGAACGAACGATGGCCATAGACATCCGCATAAAGATAAGCAGATGCGTTGCCCTTCTTTCTCCTCCCACCTCAATGGGCCACCGGCTACTTACACACCGTAAAAATACATAAAAAAATGTGTTCACTTGGAAAATAATTTTTAAATGTGCGAACTGCGGGGATAACAAATCATAAAAAGTAATGTGTAGTATGTTAATGGATAAATCATTCCGGTTGTCCGTATTTCATTTTTTTACCGTCCTCTGTCCTGTGCAAATAAAACTTACCTGTCGTATTTGAACGGCAGACCTTTTATACACAATTTTATTGCCTGTATAAAATAATTTGTCGTTGTAGATTAGGTAGGTAATTGCTTCGATAATATAGATAGCGTTCATTTTATCGAACATGTATTTTTTATCTTTTTTTTGACGTAGATATACCTTAATGCGCGCAGACAAAGTATATTTATTGAAAATAATGACAAAAAGAACTTTTCTGAATATTTTTTTTTTATGCTAAAGGGGGGAAAACGAGCAGTACCATTTTCATGACTACCGACGCCCAGATACATTCGCATAGAGGTTATTCAGTTAGGCTGCCCCCACTGAGGTGGGAGGAGAAAGGAGTTTCTCCTCCCACCTCAGTGGGGCACCGGCTACTTACACACCGTATGAAATGCGACAGCACAGCTGTTGCTTTACGCCGGTCTCGTGTAAGCGAGAGGTACCTGCCCGGTCATGCCGGCCCATTTCGGCTGCATGCAAGCATGCAGTGTGGCGCTACCTCTTACTAAAAAAATGGATTTATATTGATTTTATAAAGGGTTCCAACGAGCACTCTAGTGGCGTCTACCAACGCCTCGAGCTAGCCAACATAATAACATACAATTATATACAGTTTCAGATACCACAATGGCCGCACCAGTACCAACTGTCACCATCAAGGAAATTTCAAAAGGCATCCAAGACTACGACTCCAACGGCAGCGTGAAGAAGGTTCTAGAAGGGCTCCTCAACGATTACATGGAGCTGCAGTACGCCCAAAGCACGCCGTACACCACGGGCAAGACTGTCTTGCCCAACGGCACAACCATTGAGGATGTTAAGTCGTCAATAGCCAGCAACGTTGAGAAGAAGTTCAACGACATCTTCGTCAGAATCTCAGATACGTATGCGAGCGGAGATCTGACCCCACAGTCAAAGAATGATGGAACATGGAGTAGCGAGTTTTCTCCTGTGTTCGTATTCTTAAGGCCTGACAACTAATCAAAATTTTCTATTATTATATTTTTTTTAACATGTGAATATAAATTCGTTCACAGTACATTTACAATACTCACGCTTTATTTTGTAAACAGTCATTTTGCATCTTACAAATGTAATTAATGCAAAATATGTATTAAGCATTAATTGTAATTCATTATAACTATAATCATTTTACAATAAATCTCTAAATTAAAAACAGTTAAGATGTAAGCACGAATAAATTTATAAAATTGTAATTTTCTTTTCATTTCAAGTTTACACTTTATATACGTTTGTGGAATTTGATAGATGTATAATAATCACAAAAATTATAATTAAATATAGGTACTATATATTTTACTATAATATTACTATTTAGTACTAGTATTTATACAAATATTATAGAGGTGATATGTTTTCATATTTCTATTAATCTTGAAAACTAGTGGAACGATTTTAACCATTCTTTTACTAGTAGAAAGCTATGTTATTTGGCAGAAACAGGCAATATTTATTATTATAATTGTAATAGTAATAGGTTATAATAATTTTTATTCTTGACGGCAACGACGAAGTGGGCACAATTCGTCTAGTCGTTAATTAATACACTTAGGGCCGATTTTTCAATCCTCAGATAAAAGATAACCCTAGGAACAAACTATTTCTGTTTGATTTTTTATGAGTGTAATGAGAATAATTTATTCCTAGGGTTAACTTTTATTTGACGATTGAAAAACCGGCCCTTAGAGTCAGTTCACAGGTTTCTATTAAAAGCTCTGTTAGCCTGCAATTATATGGTACTAGATGTTACCCGCGGTTTCGCTCGCGTGGTTTTTCATGATAAAAATGAGCCACTCTTCAGCACTTCAACTATTTCCATACTAAATCTGCTGATCCGATTTTATGTGAAAGAGGACAAATAAAACACACTTTCTTATTTATAATATTAATATGGATATTGTAACCTCCAGCCTCCCAACCTGATATTTCCATAGAGCGCTATAGATCACGATCATGAGCCACCTGTAGCAGCTCTCGAACACTTTTACCTAGTCGTCAGTCCGCCTGGTTGGAGGCTTTCCAGCACTCCGGTGAAGGGCTGCCACTCGAGAACCTTTTCCAGTGGGTATCGGTACTGTGAACAACCTGCCAGCCCATTGCCACTTTAGCTTCGTGGCGTCTACAGTTATAAAGTTTACCCTAGTTCATCAGAGAACTAGGGTAAACTTTATAACTCTTAGAATTGCAGACCATCGCGATCATCTCGCAGAGAACTACCAAGCATAGCTCTTTCCATGTGTTTGCCTTGCTTAAGAGGCCAACCTTTATTTTAAAAAAAAGTAAAAAAAAACACAAGTTTTATCCCGCAAGTCTCGACGCATAACTTATACTGATCGAAGACTTAGTTATTTGTTTATAATATAAGGGGGCAAACGAGCAGTTGGGGCTTGTCAATAACTAAAAATGCCCATGAATATCCGCATGATTGTTATGCAGCCTGCAGGTGAGTAGTCTTCTATTTCTCCAATCACTCTCAACTCGCACGAAACGCGATAGCATAGCTGTCGCTTTACACCGGTATCATGTGAGCGAGAGGTACCTCTCGTGCCGGCCCAATTCCGCTGCAATGCTGCACGGCACTACCTCTTACTAAGTTAGTTAGTACACTAAAAATATAAAAGTTATTGCATTGACATACAAATACGAGAAGCATAAATTAATTTGCTTACCAATTATTAATATAAATTAACATAATAATTAATCGCTTATTATAATTGTATCGTAATTTAAATAACAGTTGAGGTTTAATCAGAATAAATCGCCATAATAATGAGGAAAATAATCGCCTGTGTTATTAAGATCTGCTTTCGCTCGAACAAAGAGGAGCCCTTAAGGATATTACGGAACGACTGTAGGGATAAAAGTAATTAGATATAATTAAAGTTCAATTTAAGGGAGAAATGCAGAATGTTAAAGTGGTTATTTTGAATGTATTTGAATAGAGAGCTTGGAAAATTTAGATATGCAGTCACATTTTCACATACTTTTTTGAAGCGTTATAAAATATGATAGCAATATGTTTTACTAATGTGTGAACAGTACACATGTCTTCATAAGGTTTTAAAATTATAACAGTAAGTTTGCTTTTTCAAATAGCATTTTTAAATGTAAGTTATATTATAAATGAAACAACTTAAGGAGGAATTGCCGCCAGGACACGGCCAATTCTATCCCACATGGAAGGCATTCGCCTGAATCGTCTTCGATCTGGAATCTCCTGCTGATATGAAAATTTTAAAAAAATAGGGAAGGAAGGACCACGCAAATTGTGGCAGTTTGCAGACAAACGTCTGCAACTATTTGGAGCAAACCTGCACGCTTCGAGATCTTCTGGACGGCAATGAGGGACCGCTCTGTGTTAGCGCATTATTGGATACCTATTATTTGAAATTGACCTTACGACACGAAAAAAAAGGGGTAAAACAGAAAATTAACAGGATCTCAAGTATCACTTAGCTTTTGGGAGTAAATAGTTCCCAAATAATTGTCTTGCTCTTTTAATCATTAATTTTTTTAGGGTTCCGTAGTCTGTCTGTCTGTCCTTCCGTCCGTTCGTCCGTATGTCACTGTCGAAGTCACAGTCACAGTTGAAACTTTGTAGGTTGATTTATTCTGTGAACCGCTATTCGAATTTAAAACAAAAATAAATAATTAAAAAAAATAAAGGGGCACACTTTATACTCTGAGCTGAATCAATTTTTTTTTATCTAACCTGTATGTGAGGAGTGAAAAGGTCTTCAAAAATGACATGATGGTTACAAAAACCATTTTTCGTCAAAATCAATTAATGTTTGAAAGATAGGCGCTTCCAAAGTGGAAAAATGAGTGTCCCCCCACTAACTCTTAAAATGAGAGAGTGAGAAATCTAAAAAATATATATGCTGTAGATCTCAATGAAAACTTTTAACGATAATTGGTTTGGTTTGAGAATTACTTTTTGAGAAATAATATATTTTCAAAAAACGCAATATATATCTTTCTCGTTCATATAAACGCTATGAATAACCATTTTATTCTATTTTCTGGTTAAAAATGTGGCAAAAATTCGCCTATTACCTTTCGTTGGTAGAGAACACTTGGTGTGCGAGTCCCACTCGCATTTGGTCGGTTTTTAAATTGTAGATCTTTTATTTAATATCATCGGGTTTTTATTAATCATTGGTTTTGTTTTTTCTGCTACTAACGATGGACTTTGCTACGGCGTTCAGACCTACGAGTACATTGATTGCTCGATTAAAACTTGTAGGTGAAATTATTATGCGTACAGAATCTGCCTCTGGTACAAGGTCGACCTCGAAAAACTAAATATCTCTATTATTTTAGCGAGAGATAATACATTATCATGTTACAACATTCGCCTGATTTTATTATTTAGTAAGTGAAACGTCTTCTTTCTCTTGAGCCAGTGATTTGGCTTAAATTTAGATAGTTGTGGCAGCAAAAACACCTTTGCAAATGGTCGTCCAGTTTGCAGGTAGCTGAATGCAGGCAATGGGAAAGACGGTCCATGGCCTTCGAAGGCTAACATGGCCAGCCAGGCTAGTAAGAGTTACCACGCTGAATGCATGCATGCAGTTGAATTAGGTTGAAAGCCTGTCGCGTTTCGTGCGGTGTGGAAGTAGCCGATAGTCCATGGAGGGAGGAAAGGAAGAAGGACAACGCATCCGTACAACCTCTATGAGTGTCGGTAGTAATGAATATGGTGGCGACTGCTCGTTTTTCCTCATTCTATAAAAAGCCCGGGGGACGAGCGGTGCAGATCCCGCTAACGGGAAGCCGAGTATATATGTCACCGTAAGATTGTAAAAACAGTTAGTTTACAAAATAAATCGGGAGATTGTAAGCTGTCGGAAAATTGTGAACTTTGGTACAGTCATAATTAACAATATAACGCATTATTTTTCGTTACTTTATTATAATCTTCCCTGAACAAACCGTAAAATTGTGAACTAACATCATACATGCAAGTGATAGATGCGCTGATTGGCCAATAAGAAACTAACGAAAAATACTGCGTTAAATTGTGAATGAAAGAAAGAAAAAAGAAAGAAAGAACGAATGAATTTGCAGATTTCTATTACAAACAAACAATTTACAAAAGAACATATTATTTAAGATGGGTGCAAATCGGTCTCAAGCTCGACATTTGCTGGCATTTATGTCAGCGCCGATTTTCCGCTGGAGCCGTCTGCCGAATGATTTGTACAGTTCACAATTTTCCGACAGTTTTGTAAACTCCCCCTCTCCCGGGCTATTTTGCAAACTAACGGTTTTTAAAAACTTGCGGTAACATATACAAATGGCTAGCAGGTCGGGTTTGCCCGCAAATCTCTGTTGCTACTGGTAGCAGCGTGATGGTATTTGGTCTATCATCATCATCATCATCATCAGCCTTTATCGGTCCACTGCTGTGTTGCAATGAACGCCAAGGCGAGGCGACCGATGTCCTGCTACACACATCCATCACGGGCTTACAACTTTATAATCTATACTAATATACATATAAAACTGAAGAGTTTGTTTGTTTGAACGTGATAATCTCTGGGACTACTGGTCTACTTAATTGAAAAATTATTTCAGTGTTAGTTAGCCCATTTAGCGAGGAAGGCTATAGGGTATATACCATAACGCTTGTGTACGCGGGTTAAGCGGGTGAAACCGCGTGGCGCTGCTAGTGTTAAATATAAACTTACATATAAAACAAAATATGACAAAAAATATGCTTGTTCATTCATTCGTTCAATAATGACTCCGAATCTACATACTATCTTTAATCTTATGCAACGTCCGTCTGCTACGAACATATAATCGTAGATTGTGTTCGTAACGGATTCTTATGCCATAAAATATAAATAAAGATAATGCTGCAAATATCTTTATAGATGACTATTAAATGATTGAAAATACCAGAACCTATTTGAGGAAATAAAATTTATCTGAGTACTTTATAGTATGTAGCTCTTATCTTTTCAATAAATAGATGTAACTGCACATAGGGCATATCGTTTTGCACTAACAAAACGCAGGTAAGAAGTGTTCTGTTTTGCTTCGCTCATAGTAAAATTTCATTAAAAAATAAAAAGAAATACGAAAAATGAGGGAAAAAAAATTAAACTTTGATCAAATATAAAACAACAATAATAATCAAATATAGTTGTATATTTGATCGGAAGTATTAACTAACATATTTTCGAAAGCCTCGCAAGTTATGTAGTAAATAAATGATATAAAGCACTTTGATTATGAGTAAGTTTCATCATCATCTCTATGTATCATTTTAGATTTGCGAGAATGGATCTTACTAAAGTGATTTTTTTGGCTTACTTCCCGTCAATGCAGTAGGAAATTAAAACTCAGTTTTGTTTTTTAATGCATTACCGGTATGTCAATATAATGACAAGTGTATTTTTTTAATGTTGCTGTTTTTTTTAAAAAAAGGCAATACAGTATCAAGATCGAAAGTTAAGTGAAATTAGTTTTTATATTTCGGTACCTCTATTGCAACATGATTAGACGACCAGTCTGGGGCAGTGGTACAGGGCTCGGATAAGTGGAGCATGTTGCGCCAGGGGTCGCGTGTTCGAATCCCGCCTTGGTCATGGATGTTTTTTTTGTATGTATTGTTTATCTATGTATTGTATGTATTTCTGTAATAAAAATCTTAAATATATAAAATTTCTTAAATTTATAAAAACATATTAAATATATTCCGTTGTCTAGTACCCGTAACACAAGTCCTTACGGTACTTAGCACGGGGCTAGGCTAACGTGGTGTGTAAAGTCCACAGATAAAAAATTAGAACAAGATTAAAAAAAAATATTTATAAGAAATTAGATGTACTTTAATTGTAAGGAGTAACTTGCCTAGTACATAATCTTTAGTAATCATACACTTTTTATAATGATCACTTGTCCTAAAGCTTTGTACAATAAATTAGCCTTTTTTTTCTCTAACGCTTTGAAAAATATAAATATTTATAGGCATAAATAAGGGACATAGCATAGCACAATAATATACTTTTTATCTAAACAAGCTTACGTTTTGATTAAAATAAGTAAATATTATTATAAAAATATATATTACTATCGGCTAAAAATACCTCCAGAGGCAGCACTAGTTAAGGTTTAGGCTCAGGTTCAGCTTCAGAGGAAACCTAACTGGTTAATATGATTTGATATAATAAATGTGTGTGATGATGTGTTCATACTGACTATGTGATTAGTATTGGTACATTGTTAGATACTCTAAAATCTTTATATCAATGGGTCATAATATAAAACCTCACTTTTCTTTCAGACAAAATGAAGGTCTTCATTTTCGCGCTCTTTGTAGCAGCTGCTGTTGCAAACCCATCACCATTAGGCAAAGATGGCGTAGCCTCAGTGCCAATTGAGGTAGTCCAGGTCCCCGAATCCGTACAGCCAGAAATAGTCCCAGAGCCCGTGGTAGTAGCACCTATTGTAGTCGCACCCGTCGCCCCCGAAATAGTCCCAGAGCCCGTGGTAGTGGCACCTATTGTTGTCGCACCCATCGCCCCCGAAATAGTCCCAGAGCCCGTGGTAGTAGCACCTATTGTAGTCGCACCCATCGCCCCCGAAATAATCCCAGAGCCCGTGGTCATTGCTCCCGAGATAATTATCCCTGAAGCAGCACCCGAGCCCGAAATCCCTGAAATAGTCCCAAGCCCAGTCGTCGTTGTCCCCGAAGCGGAGAACTTGCCCGAAATAGTCCCAAGTCCAGTGATCGTTGTGCCTGAAGCGGCAGTCGAGCCTGAAATCGTCCCCGAACCAGTACAGGTGGTGGACACCCCACAAGTAGCTAACGGAGAGGTTTTCAACGACGGAGTGGTCCAGGTTGTGGTGAACACTCCACAAGAGACTGGCGTGATCGCTACTCTGTCTTCTTGGTTCAGCATGGCCCTCAACTACATCAGCGGTGGAGTTCAAACCACACAGCAAATCGTCTAAACATCGGATTGTGAAAAAATATATTATTATATAAATATTTTATTTTTATTTTATTACTTGCTGCATTACAAACTATTCTGAAATCTATCGAATGGAATGTTGTCCTAGCCGAATTTCGGCAACGGCGCAGCGGTTCGTCTCCCGGGCCGTCGAGAGAGGCACGAATCGTCTGCGCAGGACTATTGCTATTACAGTGCTGCAGTACTGGAGCTGGGGTTGCCAACACCCTATTCCGGTGGGACGGCAGTCCGACACGACGAGCGAAATCAGGCGCAGGACCGGCGGCTTAACGTGCTCTCTGAGGCACGGGAGTGTAACACCGCCAAGTTTCAGACTCCGGACTGTTATTAGAATTGAAAAATCCCAATAACAATTGTTTGGTTCAATCCGGGATTCTCTATTGGGGTGGGCACAGAGCACAGACTGCAACACTCACAAATAAGCATTGTACCTACTGTCTACTGAATCTCATAGATATTGAAATAACTATTTTACTTGCCTGCTTGATTTCGATTATAGAATACTAGCGAACCGTCCCGTCAAAGGAAAAAAAGTCAAAGCAATTTTTTTTTTGTAATATAAGGGGACAAACGAGCAGTCAGACTTTGATGACTACGGACGTCTGTTGACATCTGAATGACTAGATTGCAGATGCGTTATCCGCCTCTCTTTCTACAGAGGACCAAATTAAAATAAATTATAAAAATCGAAGCTTACACACACGCGAACATAATATAGAAACGTGACTTTGTTTTATCTAATGTAATTATAATAATATAGCATAACCTGCAATTTAGGATGGTTTTGCCATGTCGTTTAGCTAGTTTGTTTTTATTTTTAGGGTTCTGTATCTCAAAGAGAAAAAACGGAACCCTTATAGGATCGCTTTGTTGTCCGTCTGTCTGTACGTCTGTCAATACCTTTTTCTCTAAAACGCGTGAAGGGATTAAGCTGAAATTATGGATTACAAATACGGAGGTCAGTTACGTCTTGATGCCTTAAAAAAATCACACTTCTAAGTTAACGCAATAAAAAGTTATAACCAATTATGCACAAATTTTGTATGAAAAAGGACTTTGTCGAAAACCAAAATATTATCGGGTACTTCCCGTTGACCTGGAGTTGTGAAATTTGACAAGAAGTAAGAATTTATAGCACATATATAAGAATAAATCTGAAAACTTGGAAAAATCATTGTCAACTTATAACTGTAATTCGTTGCCTACTAAATGTGTGTGAGCAACCGCTTATATACGTTTGTCAACTTAAACGGCAGGCGTAAAGTTACAATAATTGAAAACCATGCATTACGTTTGGATTACGGAACCATCGGTGTGCGAGTCGGACTCGCACTTGACCGGTTTTTTTATTATTAAAAACATTCTATTTACAATATGTGGTCACTATCCCGCAAATGTTAAATGTGCGCGTGCTCATGCTGGGCTGGTTTCTTGCTGATGCCGCCTGCTTGTATATTCTTATACAATGTATTGTTACGTAGGCATAGGAACTCTTTGGCCGAAGCCAAATAGAACCTTTGAAAGTGTATAGTTATAATAAAAAAAATAGATATTCAAATTCTTCTAGAAGGAGAATTTGAATTTTGTCTGTCTTTGACAGACGTAAGATTTTTCATTAGCATTCGATTTGGAGGACGCACTCGGAAGGTGCGAACAAATAACATTTAACTAGAATTCAGTCAGATACTAGTCATTATTGTATTGTAAATTATTACAATAAACGTGTCTCTCACTTACGTGTTTCCCTTATAGTGTCCCATGTAAGCCAGATTGGCATAGATTATAACTAGGGAGTAACAGTGAAGAATATACTGTGTAAGCCAGATTGGCATAGATTATAACTAGGGACTGTGGCGACTTCACTCGTTGAAGATGTCTATGGGGGTCCATGTGTAGTCTGTATCACCCCAGTATTGAAAATATTTATGACTAACTTGCCTTCATAATCTACAACGCGACAGCAACAAAGACCTAAATAAACGTTAAATGTTGGCAATAATGACACAAGGTGAAACGTATGAGGGTAAACATGCATCCCTCACTCGCCGGCTCTTGACCTGGCCGGCTTAATGCTTCGCCGCTTCAAGATTCTTTAACGTTCAAAACGTAACGTAGCGGATTTAAAAAAAGAATACACTTATTAAAAGCTGAAGTTTTTTAGTAAGAGGTAGTGGCACGATGCATGCATGTAGCTGAAATCGGCCGGCACGACCGGAGAGGTACCTCTCGCTTACACGAAATCGGCCTAGTGTCAGCTGTGCTGGCTCGGAGTAGGAGGAGAAGGCAGGAGGAATCTCTATACATGTAATTAAAATGGAACCGACTGCTCGTTTATCCCCTTGTACTATAAAAAGGCATAAAACCTGCAACGAAAGAAATAAAAAATAAAGTAAAAAAGTATAATAAAAAATGAGTAAAATATTTTAAGTGCAAGCCCGAGTTGATTATGTCATTATTTATTCATAATTTCTTCAATTTATTATTATTTTTAATGAAATCAAGTCACCACGTCACTGGGTATGCTAATTTGAAGGACATTATTTAAAAGTGAAACCCTATTCTTATTATCGAAGGGGGAAGCTCGGCCAACAGCCATGGTGTTATGAATTAATTTATAATTTAAGTGGTAAAGCGGCATATCTGATTTTCGGACGACTTGAGCCATGTCCGGGGAGGTACCTCCCTGTAATATGCGTGTTAACGAAATTTATAACCGAGTTTCACTCGCGTTCGCTGTTTAGAGGTATTTTGAGTATTGTGACAAAAACCTGAGCATTTAAAAAATGTTGCCTATGTCTTTATTGCATGAATCACAAGTAGATTGTACATAACTTTTCCAAAAATTTAAGAATAACTCCGTGCCGTTGCTAGTAACATAAGATCTATGTCATTCGGTGTTTGATTTTTATAATTTTTAAGATACCCACAAATTTTTTTCATAGTTATAATTTATGTACGTAAACATTCTATCTTTATATATTTAAATAAATAAATTAATATAAAAATTTAAATAATTAAATAAATAATAAAAAATTAATAAGTTCCACCGCACGCTTTGTGGTAAAATAACGAATGTGTTAAATGTTGTTTCTCATGTAAGTGAATTGTAATTCTTTTGAGAAATAAATTTCTTAAACCCATCTTGAACTACACTAAACTTTACAATTTTTCGGAAGAAAATACCAGCTGTAATCGATTGACAACCAGAATGACAGATATACCACCCCGTATGTGTCCAAACCGACTGAATTTGTTTAGCCAGACATGTAACAATGATTGACAAACATATAGGTATCTTCCCGCTTGTGCCAATCCCACTGTATCATAGACTTACTAAACACGTACAGCCAACATACAAACACAACGACAGACACACAGAGATACCACCCCGATTGTGTCCAAACTGACTGTGTCGTAGACACTCTTAATAATCTTGTCCAGCCAACATACAAACACAATGACAGACATACATAGAGATATCACCCCGGTTGACTACCAACTGACTGCGTCGTAGACACTCTTAATAAACTTGTCCGGCCAAAATACAAACACAATGACAGATATACAGAGAGATACCACCCCGGTTGTCTGCAAACTGACTGCTTCGTAGATACTCTTATTAAACTTGTCCAGCCAACATACAAACACAATGACAGACATACATAGAGATATCACCCCGGTTGACTACCAACTGACTGCGTCGTAGACACTCTTATTAAACTTGTCCGGCCAAAATACAAACACAATGACAGATATACAGAGAGATACCACCCCGGTTGTCTGCAAACTGACTGCTTCGTAGATACTCTTATTAAACTTGTCCAGCCAACATACAAACACAATGACAGACATACATAGAGATATCACCCCGGTTGACTACCAACTGACTGCGTCGTAGACACTCTTATTAAACTTGTCCGGCCAAAATAGAAACACAATGACAGATATACAGAGAGATACCACCCCGGTTGTCTGCAAACTGACTGCTTCGTAGATACTCTTATTAAACTTGTCCAGCTAACATACAAACACAATGACAGACATACATAGAGATATCACCCCGGTTGTCTCCAAGCTGACTGCGTCGTACACTCTTATTAAACTAGTCCAGCTGACATACAAAAACAATGACAGACATACAGAGAGATACCACCCCGGTTGTCTCCAAGCTGACAGCGTCATAGACACTCTTATTAAACTTGTCCAGCCAAAATACATACAAACACAATGACAGACATACAGATTGATACCACCCCGGTTGTCTCCAAATTGACTGCGTCGTAGACACTCTTATTAATCTTGTCCAGCCAAAATACAAACACAATGACAAACATACAGAGAGATACCACCCAGGCTGTCTCCAAGCTGACTGCGTCGTAGACACTCTTATTAAACAGACATACAGAGAGGTACAATTCCGGTTGCGCCCAACCCAGATGCATCGTAGACATATTTTGTAAGAGGTAGTGCCACGCTGCATACATGCATAATGCATATAGTCGAATTGGGCCGGCACGGGAGGAGGAAGGAGGACAACGCATCTGTATAACCTCTATGCGTCTATGGTTGTTGATAGGCGTCAAAACGGCTCCGACTGATCGCACCCTTATACTAAAAGAACAACACTTACTATTGTTCAACTAGATTTCACACAAGCAGAATGACAGACATACAGACCACCACCGCGGTATTACCGGCCCAAATGCACCGACGCTTGCTAAACTGGTGCACCAACATGCAGGTTTTAATATTCAACAAGGCAATCACGTGTTTACTGGCGTCCGTCCAAATGAGCGATCTCGGAGCGGAACTTTGTTAACACTAAGCGGCTAACAAGCCTCACACTCAACACGATATTGTTTTTCGTTGCTAAACGCTTTCATTTAGCGCAGCCGGCTTATTTATTCGCCAATTCCGTTTCGAATATCGGGATTTTTTATTGACTGATTCTATAAAAGAGTTTTGAAATCTGTTTTAGGGCTCTACAACCTCAAAAAGAAAAACGGGGTACGTAAGCTTACTTTGCTGTCGATCTTTGTCTATCTTAAGACCTTTTTGTTAGGACTCATGGTAGAATGAAGCTGAATAATTTCAAATACTAAGGTTTCTTATTTCCTGAAGAACAGAAGAAATAATTAAACTCCCAACTAACATAGGAAGAGGTGAGGTAGTACCATGCTGCATAGTGCCATGCATGGTGCATGACACTACCTCCTCCTAGGCAAAGGAATTGGGCCGGCACGAACGGGGAAGTACCTCTCGCTCACTTGATACTGGCGAAGTGACAGCGGCGCTGTCGCATTTCGTGCAGTTTATGAGTAGCCGGTGGCCCATTGGGGGGGGGGGGATTATAGGAGGGCATCGCATCTGCGTAACAATCATGCGAATGTCCATGGGCGTCGGTAGTCATCAAAAGGCTCTGATTGCTCGTTTGCCGTCGTCGTTATGCTATAAAAAAAAAGAGCTGCCCTTCTTTCTCCTCCATCCTCCATAGGCTTCCGGAGACTTACCGCACCAAACGCGATAGTGCTATCACTTTAAGCTGGTCTCGTGTATACGAGAGGTACCTCCCTGGTTGTGCCAGCTCAAATCAATGTAGCACTACCTCTTAATTATGTTGTTATTGTTATTATATAACCCACTACCTGCAGAGTGTCTGTTTAATATCAAACGCTATTTCAGTAATTGCGGAACACTGAGTTGTACCAGAGTTAAACTTTAGCTAAATTTGCGCTTGTCTATTGTTTAGCTCGTTAGCAACGTCTTCGGCAGCTAGAAGTTTCGGCACAACTAAACTCAGCCATACAATACTTATATAATGATTTGTTTTATTTTTTTCTACACTAATATTCTTCTTCTTCATGTCCTCTTCGTAATCTGGCGGCAAGTCAGTTGGATACACCACGTTTGCTCGTGCCATATTATTAGCTCTGGTTGTCCACTTGTGGGCGGCGATCGCCTTCTTCCTCTTTAGGTTAAGGATAGCCAAACTTATTTTACGGCGTTAGATTCGTTTTTTCTACACTAATATATTATAAATATAAATTTACCAATTTTGCAATGGCTACTTTGATTGAACGTTGATTGTTATTTGTTCTGCTATGTGTATACGTTTGCGACATAAACTTTAATTTATTTATTGTATATAAATATTTGTGTTTTTGTATGTATGTTTGTAATGTTTTCACAGAAAAACTAATGGATCGATTTCAAAAATTCTTTCACCATTAAAAAGCTGCATCTTCATTGATTGATATAGGTTATATTAGCTTCCGCCCGCGGCTTCGCCCGCGTGAATTTTGGACTTCCAAAATCCCTATAAATTTTAACTAATTATGTTAATCTGATATGAAAGCTAAATTACTGTAAAGTTGCATGAAAATCCGTTCAGCAGTTTTTGTGTGAAAGAGTAACAAACACACAAACTTTCGCATTTATAATAGTTACTAGTAAGATTAAATTTTCAGAAAATATTGATTCCTAATAAAAATGTAATAAAGTAATCCACGCGCGCTGTACAAAGTATCAATGGTAAAACAAATGATGATCTACAGTATTATAGAACGTATCATTATCTACAAAAAAGTCCGCGATACCACATGTCCAACTAATGTAGTTATTCCACAATAACTACTTTCCACATTTTAAGTGTAGGTTGCACTAAAAGTGACGATAATAAAAATAAACCATATTTTTATATCTCTGTATTAATCCTTATTAATCCTTATTATATTTAAAAATGTATCCATGCTAAAATATAAAGTGGAAATACTTTTTGTTTGTGTAATGTGTATATCGAATAGGATATAAAACTACCGGACAAATTTTACCTATTCTTTCACTAACAGAAAACTATATTATCAAGAAATACCAATGGCTATATTTTATTACGAACGAACAGATTTTATTTTGGACGCCCAACAAAGTGGCCACGTGTGATCTGTTATTAATAGTATATGGAAAAAAACGAGCATTAGCCAGGTGCGACCTCTGCAATGCCAGCCAACTTCAGCTGCCATGCAGAACTGCACCACATCTTACAACTTTATCAACGAGGACGAATCTGATCTTAAAACTTGATTCTAACGTTAAAACACTCACAAGAAAGTATATAAGGCTACTGCATTTATTTTACACTTATGATATATGAGATCCAGGAGCTGGATTCAGGTACAATGTATCAATGACCCTATCTCTCTCAACACTCGCCTTATTTTAACGTCAATTATAAAATGCTAGATTGTCTTAGATAGTTTTTTTTTTGTTTAGGGCGGCAAACGAGCAGTCGGAGTAATTTTCATGACTACCGACGCCCATAGACATCCGCATAGAGGCTATACAGATGCGTAGCTCTCCTTTCTCCTCCCACCTCCATGGACCACCGGCTACTTACCGCATGAAACGCGACAGCACAGATGTCACTTTATGCCGGTCTCATATAAGCGAGAGGTACCTCCCCGGTCGTGCTGACCCAAATCGGCTGCATTCGAACATGCAGTGTGGCACTACCTCTTACTAAAGTATAGCCTACTAGCATATCCGTATTCCGCTGCAATGCATTAGTAACTTTTCTTCTACAAGTAATATCAGCAACGCTCATAATATTTCCGGTGTGACTAACGTCAAGACGAATCTAATGTCAGCTCATATGTCAATGTAAAAGAGGGCAGCCATTAACCGTGCAGATATTATTGGGCGTCGCTATAAAAAAAGACACGGCTACCGACAGAAGCGGACTTGAAAAACATGCCCAACGCGCCTACGTAATCATTGTCACTTAATTCCATTTGTACACATAATAGTCCGGTCAATTTAGACAAAAAAAGTGGTAAAATAACAATAATTCCCGGAAAGCCAAATTTTGGTGGTGACCTATAGTTTGCCATTACAAATCAAGTTTTAAAAGTCCCCATCGATCCTATGTGTGCTTAAAAAGTTATTCAAGGTCAAAGGTCATAATTTGAGGTTTTTTGGATTTTGCTTGAAAACAGTAAGTTTTATCAAAAAAAACTTTAAACCAAAGTTGTAGATCTTAAAATTATCTACAAACATGGTATCAATGATTTTTTCTAACAGTTACCATTCCTGAGATATCGCGATTCTAAGATTCATATTATACATGATATGCACATATAAGCCACATATATACATATTTGCTGCGCCCCGCGGTTTCACCGGCGTAACTTTCGATCCCGTGGGAATATCGGGATGAAAAATAGATGTTGCCGATTCTCAGACCTACTCAATATGCTCACAAAATTTCATGAGAATCGGTCAAGCCGTTTCGGAGGAGTATGGCAACGAAAACTGTGACACGAGAATTTTATATATTAGATTAGGCACTTAATACAAGTATAAATACTTATTTGTGTCTCTTTTATAGATATTATACTATTCTAAAAACATTTATTCAAATGGTAGCCAGTCCCTAACTGAATTTCCTCTATGCACGGCTTGAAAAACATCGGGCTATTCTATTGTCCGTAGTGTTACAAGGACCCACATCCGCTATGTGAAACATATGACTATTATATGACTATTATATGACGATAACTATTATATCGAAAGTTACGCCGGTGAAACCGCGGGGCGCAGCAAATATGTATATATGTGGCTTATATGTGCATATCATGTATAATATGAATCTTAGAATCGCGATATCTCAGGAATGGTAACTGTTAGGAAAAAAATCATTGATACTATTTTTGTAGATAATTTTAAGATCTACAACTTTGTTTTAAAGTTTTTTTTTGATAAAACTTACCATTTTCAAGCAAAATCCAAAAAACCTCAAATTTTGACCTTTGACCTCGAATAACTTTTTAAGCACACATAGGATCGATGGGGACTTTTAAAACTTGATTTGTAATGGCAAACTATAGGTCTCCACCAAAATTTGGCTTTCCGGGAATTTTTGTTATTTCAAATGTCTAAATTGACCGGACTATAAAAGCCAACACATAAAAGTAAGTATAGATGATAGACATTAAGAAATGAAATGATAGTTCATCGTTGTTATTTATATAACAACGATTATTATTACATTTGTATGTTAAGGTATTTAGCTGATACATATAAAATTAAATATAGGAGGAGGTTGGGGGACAACGCATCTGTATAGCCTCTGTACGGATAACTACGGGCGT
>LUGF01013092.1:0-12156 GCA_001625245.1 Calycopis cecrops
CATTTACCCGAATTCCTTTCTCAGCCCTTCGTGTGACGATAGCCATCACGGCGTCGTCAGTCCGATCCATTTCGTCATTCAGACTCACCTCACGCTTAACTTAGGGGGACAACTGTTTATAAAGGCGGCTGTTACATTAGATGTAGAATAAAAACAATATCACACAACACAATATCATCACAATGATAGGGTAGTAAAAAGCACCGTCTGCCAAATATCTCGATCCTTATGGATTAAAAAACCCACGGGGTTTATCCGGGAGTCCCACACACATCCACGAGATCTCACCCTCGGTCCGGTGGCAATGCCTAAATGCATTTCCCCGCGAGAGAAAAAAAAAGCAAGATGTGATAAGGTGATACTTGCTGAAGTCGGTCGGAAAGAGGTAGTACCATAACGTATTGCTACATTACAAATATAATGAGTATAATAAATATACACAGTCGACATAAATAGGACTGACAGCCATTAAAAGTCTCCCGCTGAATTCATAACTTATTTTGATAATAGCAATAATTAAAAAATAATTACAAACTGAATTTGTATGAAAACAGTAACAATAGAACAAAGAATTTTCACACAATAATGGAAAAAAGGAAAAGAAGCTAAAACGCTGTTAATAGATAATGAGCAAAATAAATTACAAAAAGTAGGCGATTTTCGTTACTTTGACTTTAAATAACAATTTTTTAAAGACTTACACGTGTATTGGATATTATTTGCTCAAGAAATGTAACTAATTGAAGCAGACAGAGGTTAGAGCTATGACTATGCTGTCGAATTTCGTGCGGTGTAAGTAGCCGGTGGCCCATATAAGAAGGAGAAGGATGGAGGGCAACGCATCTCCATAGCCTCTGTGCGGATTCTACCTTTTTAGTAATAGGTACTGTGGCGACTGTACGCGGTGAAGATGTCTATGGGGGCGTACCTCGAGTGCAGCGTCACTTATATTCTTCACTATCATTCCCTAGTTATAATCTATGCCGATCTGGCTTACACAATATACTCTTCACTGTTACTTCCTAGTGATAAGCTATGCCAATCTGGCTTAAATGGGATACTGTAAGGGAAACACGTAAGTGAGAGACACGTTTATTGTAATAAATTACAATACAATAATGACTACTGAATTCTAGTTACATATTGTTTGGTCGCACCTTCCCAGTGCGAATCCCAAATCGAATGCTAATGAAAAAATCTTACGTCGGTCACTGGCAGACAATATTCAAATTCTTCTTCTAGAAGAATTCGAATATCTATTTTTTTATTAAAACCTATACACTTTCAAAGGTTTTATTTGGCTTCGGCCAAATAGTTCCTATACCTACGTTACAGTACCTACCACAGTAACAAAACATTAACGCTTAAAATAAAAATAAACAATAATCAATGTAAAAACAACATGAATTCATTTAGGCACAAAATTACAGCAGTTATTTCTGTGCATCTTACGGCGCTTATTTCATTCTAACCTTATGGCTATAGCAATGGAGCCTCAACGATGTGGGACCAACTTCACACTATGAAACATAATATTAATTTGTACATTTTATTTTCTTTTACTAAAAAGATTTAAATAATGAGAATTAAATAGTGAGATTTATTATAAATGCGTAAGTTGTCAATGTTTGTTTACTACTGATCGGATTTAGATGATTCGTAGCAATATTCTAGCTTATGTAAAAAGTTAAGAACGAAACAGAAATAATTACTTTTGTTTGTGGTTTTGTCGACGACAATATAATACGTAGTACGTATATGTATACGTATACATATTTTACGTACGTAATACATATTATATAATTTAAACACATATAACTATATGCAAGCGTGGTGTATAAAAAAATATTATCGTCTACGCAGATGAAGTCGCGGGCCACACCTAGTAATTTGTAGGTATCGATATTAATCTAAATAGACCAGGAGTTTCGGAAAATTTAATTTAGACCGCTTATTTCCTTTAAGATCGTTTGAAAAGTTATATTGTTCTGTTCTTAATCAAAGAAATAGTAAATATTGTCGAGACAATATCATATTTATTTAACTATTGATTACCTACCAGAAGAGATGCCAGAGAAGTTACTATTATGTACATTATATTATTATGAAGTTTATAACTTTTAACTCGTTATTACATATTATGTACCTAATAACGAGTTAAAAGTAGAGGATTTAATTTTATTATATTTTTAAATTCATTGACATGAAAATTAAACTCTAACAAAAGAAAATGAATTTCTTCCGAAGCATTTCAATTTTTAACTTTAATTAACGGTGTTTTTTATAAAAATGATTCAATGTTTATTTCATTCTTTTTAAATCACTTGCTGAAGGGGACTCAAAATTAAGAAATCAGCATAGTAATAGGTATTTTTGACTACCTATATAATTGTCCGTTGTTGTTCATAATGAGATCCTAATTGTAGGATAGCTAGTTGGATATATAACCTAATTTTGAGATTATAAACTTTCATAAGTATCTCTCAGCAACTCTAAAATACCTCATTTCAATGTCGTCAAAAATGTACTGATTCTAATATCTACACTAACAATGTTTGAAATTATTATATTGAATATTTACTGAAATCGTTTCCCAAGTAGTTAGAAGTGTTCGGCTTTTTGAACTCAAAAAAAATATAACTACTAAAATATGTATACGTATGTATGTACCTACATAAACACAAGTTATTAATCTGAATGTAAAATGAGAGCCTTACGTTTGTTCTAAATAGCTGAATTTCCTTGACAAGGCTGCTTCAAATCACCAAGTAGCTAAATATACTTTTGATTAAGAAAGACACACGTTAAAAATACCAAATTTATATTTTATTTACAGCAAACAAACAAGATTTTATTATTTTATTTTCTTATAAAAAATATTTTACAATACAAACTTATAGAATTTATATAGATTTTTGACCGAAATTATATTATAATTAGTTGTTTAAAAAAATGTGTGTTTTTTTTAATGATTAATTTAATTTGAATTTAAAAAGTACAATATTTTAAATTTTAACATTCAAAGTTTGTTTAATTAATTCAGTTCGACTAACATAAATTTCGTCTCCATATTTTATTATTCAATATCGGTATCGAGCCATAACAACAATGGCACGTTGTTTTAATTAGATAATAAAATATTCAAGGCGCAGGATATCGGGCGGTTCTCGGTACAGCGATAACTCGCTGCGAGAGCTCGGCTCGCCCGCGCTCAGTCGTCATCTCACTGCGGCGGCAACGCGTCCTCCCCACGATGGGGCCTAAAATACTCCTCGCGATACTCCTCCTAAACTTTGTTTATTCGTCTACTGCCGAAAAGTGCCCCGCAAAATGCCACTGTGTGGGCAACTCGGTCCGCTGTCTCCATCAAAACCTGAAGGCGATCCCCAAAGCTCCCGCTGAAGCACACACGCTGTGAGTAAAACTTTTACAAAACTATATTTAATACGGCAAAAATAAACGTTGCGAAAGCGTTGCGAAATGCTTGCGTGTGATGCTCAGCTTTATCGAAAGTTCGGATTAATTATAAGTTTGAAAGCTGAGCCCTTTGTTCTTGAATCTCACAACTTTTCGTGTTGCAAAACTTGTTGGCTTATCTTAAAATAAACTTTTGAAGTTAAGGCACGATACGATCTCTTGTTGTTTCCTCGGATTCACGCGTATTTTAGCGATTTCAATATTATATTTCGTTTTCGAATTTACAATATATATTTATCTAAATTAATGCGTTGTTTTTATTTAATATTTCAAACAACTTTAATAATTATTATTTGGTGAAATATTAAAAAAACGAACCTTAAGGTTATTTATACTTATTTACATTTTTGTTTTTATAACTTAAAAAGTTGACAAATATTACTCAATAATTTGAAAACGATCGAAATTTATGTATATTGTATTTTATACTATTTATCAAATTTCTGCAGTTAAATAAATTGCGAATGCAAAACTACGCTCTGCCCTAAATAATTGAGTTTTAGAAAAATGTTAAAAAAATGCTGTTAAATATACACCGTACTTTATGTATTAGTAAATTTATATAATAATGTACTGATATAGTTTCCTTATGAATATTTATTGAAAGTTTTGGCTGCGAACTCTTGGTTTTGCGCTAATTAGACCTTTATATTTTTGATAAAATTCCTGATAAAGAAAGGGAAAGGGTTTAAACTATTGACTTATTTTTGATATACACTTAAAAATCGACCTTAATAAAGCAAGCCAAGGTTTAAATGTAAATTATTGCCATATCAATGGCGGAGAAAAATAATCAAAAAGAAGCAAAATAATTTGTTTAGGTAAATGGGTAGGGCCTGTTCCTAAAATAGATTTCAAAAACATGTTTATACGTTTTAAAATACTTAGATGCCTATCACGAATATAACACATGAAATTGACTCACATAACTTATATGAAATAAATAATATTATTCCTTTTTGCTGAGCGCTAAACTGTCTTGATTAAGTAAAAATAGTATCAAACGTTAAAAAAATTGTTGTCAAGATTAGATATCGATAGAAGATAAAATTAAACTTTGAAAGATAAATTTAAAAAATACTGGAAGAGTAGACCCTCAGCACAACAATAATTCGGATGTTTATGGGCGTCGGTAGTAACCAAAATCAAACTGCTCAATTATCATCGTAAATATAAAAACGGTAATCATGTTGAACTCTTACCAACAAAGCCTTAACGCCGCGAAATAAGATTGCACTTGTTACTTTTAAAGCGAGGCGATTAAAATCACCTAAACTTATGCTAATCGTAAAGATTTATTATAGATATATTATAGGTATTAGTTTTCGTGATTATGTTTGTTTTAGGGACTCTGCGAGTCATAAAGCTGGCTCATTACCATATTTTGTATAATCGCTAGAAATTCAACTTATATTATAAAGTTGAAATCAAAGATAAAAAAGACCTATGTAAACTATTGAACGGGTTTGGATGTCACTTTTTTATGGTATAGGAGGGCAAACGAGCAGTCGGAGTCATTTTCATGACTAGGTACCGACGCCCAAAAAAATTCAAATAGAGACTATACAGATGCGATGCCCTCCTTTCTCCTCCCACCTCCTCGGGCCACCGGCTACTTTCATACCGCACGAAACGCGACAGCACAGTCTTCAGTCAGTCACTGTCACTTTACGCCGGTCTCGTGTAAGCGAGAGGTACCTCCCCATGCAAGCATGCAGTATGGCACTACCTCCTTCTTAGGAACAGATACAGATCACAAAATTAAATTTTATATTAAATATTGGGAAAAGTAATGGTTCCGTTGTAATAGATACGGGGGTAGAACCGCGAGATACAGCTAGTTACATGACAGCAGTCACTCGCCGGGTCGGCGAGTTCTAACAATATCTTAACGATATTGACTAAGACAACAGCAATTTTGGCGTCCATTATTCCTCAGCATTATTAATATTTTAGCGATCTAAATTCGTAAGACTTAAAATTTATGATTCCAAAAGTTGTGTAATTAAGCTAATCTCGTCGTCGTAGTCGAGTTTGTCTTTGATTCTTGCGTTCCCAAACTGAATTAAAGAATATTTTTTTTTTTTAATAATGATTAGTCGAAGCCTTCGATAACAATGACGCTCATCATCATACTTGTTAAGAAGATGCGTTGCCCTCCTTTCTCCTCTCCGCAGCTACTCCCAAACCACAAGATAAACGCCACAGCTATTTTGCTGCAATACAGAACTTCACCTCCACCTCCCTATTTCACCCCCATAGGACTGGATTTCTAAAAATAACAATGTTAATACACTAGCTGCGCTCCGCGGTTTCTTCCGTGATGGGTCCCCAATATACTGGGGCATACAGATTAGATTATACCGTCCGACGTATTCTCTCAATTAATGCAAACAGATAATTTCATGATAATAACTAGCAGTTTCTAATTATCAATATAAACACAAGATTTGTATACAGGACTAGCCGATTTCACATTGGGCCTCAAAAATAAAAACAGTCTATCAAAATAAATTATAGCCCATGCAAAGTCTTGATAATGTTGCTATTAGTGAAAAAGTGGTTAAAAGTACCTATGTATAATATTAACTAATCACGACGCCTGGGGATATACCAATTTTTAAACTGCTAAGTCCAGAAAAGCGAAAGTTTCCCTATTTCTTTTATTGTGGTATATGGGGGCAAACGAGCAGTCGGTGACATTTTCATGACCACCGACGCCCATAGACATCCGCATACAGGATATTATATTGGTGCGCTGCCCTCATTTCTCCTCCTTCCTATATGGGCTACCTACAAAATTTATCTTTCCATTTTCCTTTAGAGGAGAAATTTGTTCATTTCGCCGGCACAGATCATTTTTAATTAAAATCAAGAATTTGTATTCTATTTTCGTACTTCTACCTCAAACTTCACCCCTCCCTATTTCACCCCATTAGGGGTAGAATTTCTAAAAATCCTTTGTAGTGCTCAGTCACCTACATCATGAAAGTAACCTTTATACAAAACTAGCTGCGCCCCTTGGTTTCACCCGCGCTAATTTCGATCCCGTGGAAAATCATCCCACGGCACCCCATAAGAACATTTTTTCGGGAGAAAAAGTATCCTATGTGTTAATCCAAGTTACCCTCTATATGTGTGCTAAATTTCGTGAAAATCGGTTTAGCACTTATTGCGTGAAGGAGTAACAAACAAACAAATAGACAAACTTTCGCATTTATAATATTAATGATAAGTTTGTAGGTCTGTGCGTTGACATATAGGTAAGTCAGTCAGAAAGAAGGATAGCAACGCAATTGTACAATCTCTATGCGGATGTCTATTGGCGTCGGTAATCATGAAAATGTTTCCAACTGCTCATTGGCCCCCTTATACTATAGATGTTTGCCTTGTGTATACCTATTTGGTATACAGGTATGTAGGTAGGTACATAAATATTTTACCATCTTTTCTTTCAATGATGATAATGGCGTGAAAAGGTGGAAATACAATTCTAAATGTATATCTGAAGTCGTAAACGCTTGGAGTATAATGTGTTTTCATAATATAATTACTGCCCGCGGCTCCGTTTGCTTTGCCCCCGCTGACGTTTATACCCTTGCTATGATATACGAGTACCTCGTCGTATCGACTGTATTGTTATCACGGGTTTAAAAGGATTTTGACTGCCTTTTGGTTTTTGACCACTAGAGTGGTAAGAATTACCAGAGACGTGAGATGCCGGGTTCGAATCCTGGGTCGAACCAAAAATTGTTATTGAGATTTTTCAATGTCTAATAGCAGTCCGGGTTCAGGAAGTTGGCGGTGTTACACCCCCGTGCCCCGAGCCCGTTATCCCGTCTCGTCGGTCCTGCGCCTATTTCTCTCCGGTCGTGTCGGACTGCCGTCAAATCGGAATATGAGAATAAAGGAATACAGAGTGCACTTGTGTCTGCGCTATTTTATTTTATTGTCCACTATTTCCTGCGCAGATGGCTTTTCTCTATAGAAACAGTCATCGTAGCGGACATTGTTAAGTGGATTGTTGTAAGTGGTAGTGCCACACACACAACACACACATGCTTGCATGCAGCTGAATTGGGCCAGCACGACCGGGGCGGCCTCTCGCTTACACGAGACAGGCGTAAAGTGACTGTTGTGTTGTCGCCTTTCCTGCGGTGTGTAAGTAGCCGGTGGACCATGAAGCCGGGAGGAGTAAGAGGGCTGCGCACTTGTATAGCCACTATGCGGATGTGTATGGGCGTAGGTAGTCATGAAAATGGTTCCGAGTGCTCGTTTGCCTCCCAATAAAAAAAATTCATCATAATCAGCCTTTATCCATCCGCCAGAAGTGACATGTAGTCTAATGTGATGATGAGCTGAAGTGGACCGGAACGATGCACCTCGCGCTCACATGATACAATCTTAAAAATGCGTATATTCAGTAGCATTTCGTGTGGGCTATGAACAGCTGGTGTTCCCTTGGGGGAGGGATTTTAAGTCAGACGCGCGTATGTCTATAGGCATCGGTTCCCGTAGCTCCGATTTCACGTTTGTCCCCCGATACTATAAAAAATGAAAATAGTTAGGATGACAAATTACAATGAGGAGTGTGATTACGTAGTACAATCTAATTTATATCTCGATATTTATATTATATAATCTGTTATTATTTAAATCTTTAGAAAATTTAATTGATTAGAATTTTATAAACGATCCAAAACGCACATGTAACGCTATAAAAGTGATAGACACATCCTAAAATGCACGTATTAGGTAATGGGCGCCGAATTGCTCATTTATCCTATCCTATTGCGACGTAGTTTGTATAAATAATAAATAGATTATTTTTATTATTTATTATAAATAAATTATGTCCAAGTCTATTAAGAACGACGCCTCGTTGATGTACAAAGTACACTTGACACCAGAGCAATTTAAATAAAGAAGACTATTGCGTTAATGTTTTATACTTCTTTGTCTTCAGTAATAGTTTTATTACTTGCCAGCAACTGGGGCAATTTGAACAATTTAGCAAACTTTTATATTAAAATTAAAGCTCCATTACCCTTTTAGAGCATAAAGGGAGGGCGATCGCCGTTCTTCTAAGTCGGACATTTGAGGAGGACATTTACATAGATGCGTCACTCTTCTTCTCCCCATTTCCCATACTATAATTTAATATATTTAATAATATTTGTTAGTATTTTATTGGTTAGAAACTAACTATATATTTGCAAGGGTGCGCTGATTAAAATACAGATATATTTATACTCCAAGAATAAGAGGAAAATATTTATGGACTGTTTTCCGGTTAAGAAAAGAAAGAAAGAAAAGAAAGAAAACATTTATTCGGTCACAATACAAGAGACAACAACAACAGAGTATACACAAGATAACACATACTGACAATAACATTCTATTACATTAAGACATTAAGATAACATTAGGATTGCCTCAAGTAAGGACCAAAACGGTGTCGTTCGATATAAGCCAGGTCTCATGGTTAACATGTAACCTGGCACCGGTTTTCAACCATACCAGTAAGAGGATGCGTCACTGACGTCTCCTCACGTATTACGGTGCTCACATAGAGAAGCAGTTTACCGGCGCCGACAAATTCGGCGCAGAGTCGGCGCAGGTCCGAGCAGGTTGCACTCGTATAAAGGAAGCAGGCCAATCGGCCTGTAGTGACCATCATGTCGTCAACTTCATCGGACGACGACTTATTTATTATGGAAAATAGTTATTTAAAATGTTTGTATAATATATTTGTATTTATTATATTAGTATTATATTAATATATTAGTATTATAATTGTATAATATTAGTAGGATATGAAGGTTTGTATGTTAATTAAAAGTGGAAATAGTATTAAAAAAACGTGTATGTGTAACAAGTAGAACTAAATAGTAATTACGTAATAATATCAGTGTACTTAATATATTTTCTATAAAGTAATATTATTTTAAAAAAAATGGGTTTTTTTATCATGTTTTAAGTTTATTATTAGGTAATGGTGAAACACCTCAATCGTGCCGGCCCAAGTGCTACTACATGCATGCATGCATCGTGGCACTGTCAAAAATATTAACATTTATTTGAAAAAACAATGTTTAATGAACATAAGTCTTATACGAGTATGACACGAGATACATTGTCTTGCATTTTCAAAATGCAATGGACACCCTACGTACCGGTAAATGCTTGAGCCGGCTCGAGTCGGCGCTGGGAGTCGGCGCGTACTACCTGTAGGCGCCGAAAACCTGCTTCTTTATGAGTGAGCCCATAAGATAACATTGCAAAAGTATCGGCGCCGACTCTGCGCAGATTTTATCGGCGCTGGGAACCTGCTTCTTTATAAAAGCACCCTTACCTAACAAGAAATGATAGTACTTATAACACAAAATAAAAATACAATTTACGTGAAAGTGCAAAATTTTAAAAATGTATAGGTATCTTACACATAAGACAGAGGGACTATAAAATGATACAGTACAATATAATATAATACGATACAAATACAATACAAATACGATACTAATACGATACCAATACGATACAAATAGTAATAATAATAATATTAATTTATATTAATATCAATTTCAAAAGTGTGGCGATCTATTTTTAATGTTAAATTAATAATAATATATTAACCAATTATTTCGTGTTTTTAAATTTATATTTTTTCTTTGTTATTAATTTATAAGTTTTACAATAAAAGTATTTACTGTAACAGATTTTATGGCGATTTATTGAATTATCTAACAATCAAGGTGTTTTATTGAAATGAGTAGGTAATATTCGCGAAAACTTAAGACATGCAGTACTTAGGTTGTTTTCAAGTTTTTAAAAACAGGAAATGTATTTTTTCAAATAAGTATTACTTTTTCAAAGTTATCTTATAATTGGAAATTTCGTAACATTTTACAGACTTTTTTTTTATGGTATAGGAGGGCAAACGACCATTTTCATGACTACCGACGCCCATAGACATCTGCATAGACTACAGATGCGCTGCCCCCCTTTCTCCTCCCACCTCCGTGGACCACCGGCTACTTAGTACTTACACACCGCACGAAACGCGACAGCACAGCTGTCACTTCACGCCGGTCTCGTGTAAGCGAGAGGTACCTCCCCGGTCGTGCCGGCCCAATTCGGCTGCATGCAAGCATGCAGCGTGGCACTACCTCTTACAAAAAGACGTTATTTCAAATCAAATTATCTAGTTGCTCAAATATTAGATGTAAGATATTTTGTGTTAGAATTTGCATCAACTGGAACTATTTCACCAGACTAACCTGGCTATAACAAGGTGGTTCGTCAGCCCTACGACCGGGTCGTTGTCACCGCAAATTGTATTTTGATTAAGGAATTCTGATAAATAGCGTCAAATTCTGTCAAATTTCTAAAATAAAGTCTGGCTTCTAAACATACACGCGGTTTTATTAGTTTTAACCAATTGAGCAGAAGGAGGGTAATTTTTCGGGCGTCTGTATGTATTTACGACTGTAGATTTCTATAACGTATCAGTATCAAGAGATTCGTCTTGCGAATATAACTTGGGACATTAAAAAAAACAAAATGGCAAATTTTGGACTCAAATTTGTGAGGTAGAATTTTATTGCATACAAACCCATTGAGTTGTAATCCGAAAAATCGTAGAATATGGTATATGAATTCCTATTTAAAACTACATTTTGCTATTTTAAAAATAGTTTTAATTAGAAAGAGTACCAAAAATATAACTATATAAAGAGTAGTTCACATTTTAACAGAAACTAAAAATAATAAAATTAAAAAAAAAATATTAACTAAAAAGAAGTTAAAGACAAGACAATAGCGACTTCTAGTTGTTTCTACACTCAAGACATTAAAAATCTTAGTAAAAATCTATTTAATAAACAATATGTATCAACTGAAGTAGCAGTAACCTGTGGCAGTAACTAAACAGCCATTTTGTTATTTTAATAATTTTTAAACAATACGAAAATTAAGTTGGCATCCACACATCAATGCTGCAGAGAATTTTAAATGATTTTCAATTCTTTATTAAATGATAGAATAATTAATGTTGTTACAATTTATCTATTTTATATTCTATTATTTATATGTTACAGAAATCATAAAATATTTAGCGATATTCAAAATCATTACATAATATGTGAGACAAATAGTTTTGCATCTACTCGTATAAATATATTCCACAAGAAAACTACGGGAGCTTCGGATGACAGACTCGTGTATCAAACAGATGTTATCTCAGAGGCTGGCGTACCTGTGCTGACGTCATTGTCTATTCGCAGTAACTTGACCTTGCTGCACAGAGTTATCAGAATTGGTGCTGACAGCATGTGCTCGCGCGATTATTGCCTGCATGCAAATTGACGCTTATCAATATTGTCAGCTTAAGGCTGATTTCACATGTTAAGTGTTAAAGTATGAAGTAGATTTTTTATAACTAAGGATCGTGTAGGTAAATTTTCCGATACGTACGATACCCTTGGCGCAACATGCAGGTGGTGAGCAGCGCCCATAGCGATCCGTAAAGCTGTATTGGGCTTCACTTCTTCCCAGGCATAAGTTCGGATTCGAAAAAAAAACAATATTAAATAACTATTTTTTTACGTTATTTGACGTTTTTAGGGTTTTGTTGTAAAAGAGAAAGAATGGATAATCAAAGCTATTTGGTCAACGACG
>LUGF01013107.1:0-10228 GCA_001625245.1 Calycopis cecrops
CCAGGGGTTAGGATGGGAACCTGACCCCATTGCACGGTTCCAACGTGGAGTTAGGGACTCTTCAAAGGCAGCCGGACAGTCCCTAAGGAGGAGGAGTCTGGCCTTTTCACCGAGGCCAGCCTGACGCTGGGGGCGCCCTGTTGCTTTCAGATCCGGGGCCCTCCAATCAAAGCGGCTGAAGGCACCCGCAGGGGTTTAGTCGGTAGGGGCAACCCAGATGTCGAGCCCGACACTGTACCCGGTTGAGCCCCCCGGGCTCCTGGGTAGCGTGCGTAAAGGCATTCCCCTGCGTCAACAAAAAAAAAAAAAGGTACGTTGTATTTATGCCATGGTCAAGTCAATATATTATTATGTATATTGTAAGTGAGAGGTACATCCCCGGTCGAGCAGGCCCGGCTCCAAAGTAGCGTGGCACGATCTTACCTATTATATCGTCAAGCACCTGCTTCACAAATACTCACCTTGCATGGTCTTGATAAGACATAAACCCAATATAAAATAGAGTTTGTTGCATTATTTTTATAGTGTTTTATAAAATAATATATTTCACTTACACACTTACAGGATAAACTTTTTGGAATTAAACTTTGTTAAATAATAGGTATACTGTTTATTATATAAGTCAACTGTTAATTATTTTATTAAAGTGGAGTGAAATAAGAAACACCAGGAAAATAAAAGATTCTGCTTGAACAATTGGCTGCAAATTATGTCGTAAAAAAAATCACAATATCTTCGTATGACCTTATTTCAAGTATCTTCCAAGTGCACCATCGTCTCGCAGCTGACAGGAAATTACTATTTGCTCAGTTTGGGGACCGTATACAAGATTGTCTGTTGGAGGCTCGGATTTGCAAGAGCATGGCTATTATTAACTTTCTATTATATAGTGTGTGTACATTTAGTAGTGGTATACATCATAATTTCTTTAATTATTATTATGAAAGTTAGTACCAAGTTAGTACTTACAAACATAAATATTTATGTTTGTTGTTCTTTTAAATTAAAGCATCTTTTAAAAAAAAGTAAATAAATTAAAGCTAATTAACCCAGTTTTATGAAACTTTTACACAAATATCTACTACCGAGAACCTACCATAAAAAATTCAGAGAATGGGGATCAAAGTTGCTAAAGACAAAATTGTTTAGTATATCTAGATACCATTTTAGATCCTAAAGAAAATAAACAAACATGCGAATATTTTTTTAACCTTTTTTATTGGATGAGTGCCCGTCGAGCAATTATCCGCTCTCCCGCAGATACGTGAGATGCATCCCGATAGAAGAGCTAATTTAAATATATTAATCAGGGTCTGAGAAGCAGAGCTCCTTGTAATCCGATTCTGACGACGACGAAACGAGGCACAAGTAATTAAAAAACAGATTAAAAATCTCGAGTTCTAGAGTAACGTATAGTATCGATTTATTTTGTGTGTGTAAACAAAAAAATTGTTTCAAGTTATCCAAAATATCAAAAATCTTACTACTTCGGGTCTGCAATTTTCTATAAATACTTTTCATAAAATTACAGAACTTAGATACAGTTCTGCAATTTTGAGTAAATATCTACTACAGATCCACTGCTGATATGCGAGTGAGGTGATGGTGGCACCGCATACAGTTTCATTATTCAATGCGAAATGCGACTGCGAAATTCTCGCCGACAATAAATAACAATAATTGTATGCGGCACAATATCGCGTTTCGTACAGCCTTGTTAATATTTTCAATCATTATTTTCATGTTCAATTATAATCTGACTTAATAATATTTGTTCTCGGGAAAACCACAATTATATATTTTCTCTATGCAATATAAAAACTATTTAATAAACACACATTGGTAGGTAACTATTTATTTCAACCTTAATTTAAGTAACGTATAAGTAACTTTTGCATAAACAAAAAGTATGGCACATCGACTACATAACGGAATTTATATATTGAACCATTTTAGTTCGAAGCCCGTGTTACGCTTACTTTGTTTCTTGGTGGTGGATTTATCATGAAGATAATAAATTCATTGAGAAAATGTTTTCACAACAGAATAGCGTATTTTACACCCACATTGGTCCCGTAAATATTAACAAAAAGAAACCTCAATTCATTTTATATAAAGATCATTCAGCGTCTATCTTACAGCGGTTACAGCTATTACAATATTTCGTTTACTCTTCGTTCTATTTAATTTAACAATTCTATATTTAAATTTATGTTTCTCACGAAATTCTGTGTTTATTGATAACCTTTTATCCTTATTTACATCATCATTTACGTAATTTTTAACTTTCATCCATCTATCATTCTTCCAATCATATTTCTTACCCATAGCTAATAAAATGTCTTCGAATTTTGGCCAAGTATACCTTGGGCTATTAAAACTAATTTTATGGGTTATATTAAGAGCAATATCTTTAGTATTTCCCCCTTGGAATAAATTGGAATCATCATTTACATTTTGTTCATTGAAATTCAACTCATTTATACTTTTTACATAATTATAATGTATGTGTTTTCGCTTGTTCTCGAAACGATGATCTTGCAAAATATATAGATCCTCTTGATAATGATCAATAAGCGGGTCATCTGGATATTCTTCTTCAAATGTAATAAAGTCACTGTCGATTTTTTCTGCAAAGAACATATTAAGGAAAAACTTGATTATAACATATATTATGTTAATACTAGATGCGCCCCACAGTTTCACCCGCGTTAGTTTTGATCGAGATGAAAAATAGATGTTGGCCGGCTCAAGGCTACCCGATATGAACACAAAATTTGTGTGTGTGTGTGTGTGTGTGTGCGTGTGTGTGTCCATGTGGATATTACGCGTGTAAAACCTCGGAGTGCAGCTAGTGTTCTATAGAATAATATATCTGTAGCACTAGTACTTTCTTAATATATTATAAGTGAGAGAGAGTAGGAACCTTGTGGCCACTGCCTATACCCAGAAACACGGAATAGTAATTGTTTTGCGGATGGACTACCAAGAAGTCATAAACCACATATTACGTCGCTTTAGTTAGAGGTAGTACCTCACTGCCCGCTTGCATACAGCCGAATTGGGCCTGCACGACCGGGGAGGTACATCTCTATTATATGAGACCGGCGTAAAGTGGCAGCTGTGCTGTCGCATTTCGTGCTGTGTGTAAGTAGCCGGTAGTCCATGGAGGTAGGAGGAGAAAGAAAGGCAAGGCATCTGTATAGCCTCTATGCGAGTGTCAATGGGCGTTGGTAGTCATGAAAATGGCCCTGACTGATCGTTTGCCCCCCTATACCATAAAAAAATAAATAAAAATAAACGTAGCAGTTTCTAAAACTGTTACATTGCCGAGATCATGTGAGCAGGGAATACTCTTCAGCTGTGCCTTCGATAGGTGCATCATAATATTTCATACATAATATCTACAATACATACAGTACTTAATAAATGTCATATTTTAACTCACCGATCATCTTTTTATATAACTTTAAGTCATGTTTCAATGTGTCCTTAGTAGTTTTCTTTAGTCGGCCATCCCCTTGACCTGTGAAAGGAAATTGTTATATGTTTGGCGAATAAGGTACAAATATCAGTATGATGGATTGCTTTATTTTACATACCTACATAAAAGGTCATAAAAACAATGAAGTATGCATATTGCAATAGGACACAGGCCATTATCCACACGCAAACAAAGCCTGAAACAAAAGAAATATATTTAGTGTTATCTACATCGGAATTTCCTTGCCTACAAAAATAGCCATAATAATAGTTTTGACGTCATCAAAATTTTGGGAATTATTTTCGAAAATTTTGGAAAATTTTATGAAAACTCCATAAACTCTATGACTTCTTAAGAAACGTTTTAAGGTGCACGATATGAAAATAATATAAAGAGTGATTCGCGTGTTCGAGCTAATTACAATTTTCTTTAACATACACAAGACAAATAAAATAACCGAACGAGTTAGTTATGAGTTAAAGAAATAGTCATCGTGTCGATTATGAGTCAGAATCATTCATATTACTGCCGATAAGTTTACAAAACGTATTCAATGTAGAGCGACTCGAATAGTTTATGGCCAAGCTATTTCTAGATCGAGATCTAAAGATAGACGGCCGTACAGTCATGTCGGATCCCTGTGCATATTTTACCGCTTAGCAGCAGCAGAATTCCTCTATCGAACATTGCGACATTTGATACTCAAATTGTCACGTCGACTACCCTGATGTAATAGGTAACGCATGTAGCAGTGATCTCAATATCAGGAATTCCATAAATGTATCTGCAGCCTATCTCAATGTATACAATCTGATATGACAGAGATGTCCGAAAAAACGCTGATGTCGAAATTTGTATATTATTTTTTATCAGTGTCGTTTTAGATATGTTTTTTCATTTCTTTGTTTATAAATCTTTGAAACTTACTTTATTACTTTTCTTTACTTAATTTATTAAATAATTAAAATGTTTTGTTCAATCAAGATCCTATTTTATGGAATTCACTATAAGCATGGCCGGTAGTCTTCAGATTACCTAGGAAGTCTGAAATTATTACTAGTTAATATCGGAACTCAAATTTTTTTTTCCACTTTAACTGACACATCCAGACAATCTGCAGAACTCTTGGTTAATCTGTACTCTAACTGATTTACGAAAATTAAAGGTAACATGTACATCAACATTAGCATATTATATGGACAGGTACAAAATATGTATATTACGCATTATTATTACGTTATTCATTTATCATTTTAGCTACAAAATTGATGTTGCACTAGAATAGTAATTAGCTATTGGCTAAATTGCTTATAAATTAGAAATGTGGTCGATCTTTTTGATTTGATTTATGTGATTTTGATTACTGATGCGATGTAATTTTTGGCCGCTAATGCATAATAATTGGCATATTTGGCTACATCTTCTACGCCGCCGTAGCATTGCTACTTTTTCGTAGCAGATCATCTATGTAGCATAATTATTGTAACATCCAACGTTAGGTTACGGCTTTAGTTTTGATTTTTAAACAATTTAGTAATGTAACTTGAGAATTAACTCAAGTGCTAAACTCTCTGCTTTTTTTGCTTTGTTTTCCATACTAATACTAAAAAGAGAATTTTCTTTTGTTTTGTACAAAAAAGATTTTCTTATCATCGATTAGGCTACAAAACTAATTTTAACCACTCACTAATAGAGACCTACACTATTAGGAAATAACACAGGCCCTATTTTATTACGATTGAGCAATTTTTATTTTTGATATCCAACAAAGTGAGCACCGGAGGGCTAGTAATAAATTAAGAGTAAGGGCCCATAGTGGAAGGAGAAAGGAGGGCAGCGCGACTCTATAGCCTCTATGCGGATGTCTATGGGCCTCGATAGTCATTAAAATGTCTCTGACTGCTCCATTGCTCCCCTATACCATAAAAAGGGGGAAAAGATAATTTCAAGCTTTATGATGACCATAGACACGGATTTATATTCGCATAATAGACATGCAAATGTGTTGCCTCCTTTTCTAGTTGTATAACAATGGAAACTTTAAAATGCCAACAGTTGCCGCTTTGTGGCAGTTTTACGTGAGCGTAACCTTATACCTCCGTGGTTCTTCTCCGGTACCGGCCTACTATGACGTTTTCACAATTCCTTTGGTTACCGCATTGCTCCAATATCTCAATACTTGAGAGCGGTGCAAAGGAAGAAAATAATATTATTATTTATCTTTATTAATCATCACACAAAATAATTATCTTATTTCTAACACTAAACTTAACATTTCATAATATTAAAGCTTAAACATTCTCAATAAACTCCAAACACAATTGTGTACAACAATTTAAACTGTCAAGCAATAGTTTGGATTTAACTCCCAACGACATAATTGAAGTTTATGATTCTGTCCCACAACGCGTCCGCGTTTCCGAATTTTATCCGATCTACGTCACAAACAGTCCTTGACTTTTGATACTTGGCAGCTTAATCGGCTATCGATCAAAACGGAAACATCTAATGGCCACAGTCGTGCGACAGTTGTGCGACTGCATCAATGCAAAATCGTGCATCATGACGTTAAATGACATAATTTGACATTAGCGACTAAATCTCCGCGTCTGTCGTCTTGAGTAGTTGTCCACACTGCGAGACTACCGCGGGTGCGCACAGTGTTCCTGGAGCATGCAAAAGTGGTCCAAAAATGGATCCAAAATCCGTTAACACAGAAAGTTTCTATTTTGTTTTTAGATGAAAAAAATGTAAAATTGAAAATCCTAAGTGATCGGTTTCCCAAGTTATAGACGATTTTATGTATATGCTATGCGTTTTTATGAATAGCCAAGTAGAGCATTTAAATACATACGTGTAATTCGTTTTTTAACTCCGAATAAAATAAATTTAGTATGTATTCATTACGTATTTTTGAGATTATTGTTGTTTATTAATAATTTAAATATTATTTATTAACATGTTGATATAAGTTCTTAATATACAAAGACATATTTTAGTTGTGTCGTTGTTTCTTCGACATATCTCAAAATGCATCTGATTTTTCTAGAGTTGTTTTACAAATACATATATGACACAATTCAAAGATTACTTTAATACCACTAGGTGGCGCATGAAAATCCACAATCAAAAAATTACATTGAAATTACATATTATACATCAGAGGAAAAGCCATCCAACCATTCCGAGTTGCATTAGCATTTTTTAAAGTTACTTTTTCAAAATGCCTCCTCATTGTTCTTATCATGATAATAGAAAGAAAGCCTGTGGAGCTTGTGGTCGTAAAATCGTTTTTGGCAAAATAAAACCTGATAAATTTTTAATAAGCAAATCTCATAAAGAAGTTTATATCTATGGATTTTGATTTAAACGATGAAAGATATCCTGTCAGCATATGTAGATCTTGTTATTTGAAACTACTTGATATTGAAAAAGAAATTTTTAATCGGCAAGTACCAACTATGCCTAACTATAGTTAGGCATAGTTGGTACTAAAGAGATAGTAGTGGCAAAAGAAACTCGTCTAAATAACGCTTGTAATTGTTACGTCTGTTTGACTGCTCAGTCTAAAGGACATATTAAAGTTGAAAAAGGTAGAGGAAACTTTAGAGATATAAATAAAGAAATTGAAATGAAATAACATATTTCGAGCAAATGTTCTATTCGAGCGAATTAAATTTTTTTGAGCGAAGCTATTTCACTATTCATAGGTGCGCCAAGCATATACATAAAAACGTCCATAACTTGGGAAACCGATCACTTAGGATTTTCAATTTTACATTTTTTTCATCTAAAAACAAAATAGAAACTTTCTGTGTTAACGGATTTTGGATCCATTTTTGGGCCACTTTTGCATGCTCCAGGAACACTGTGTGCGGTTGCGGGATCGGAAATATCAAACCTATGAATGCACGCCTTGCGTCCACACTGCAGTGGCGCGCGGGGTCGGAAGCCTTGCGCGACTGCACTAAGCGACTCAGCGCGCGTCCTTATGTCAAGCCAACGCAAGTTATGTCAATTAAAAAAGAACTATAATTGCAATAATGTACAGATCATTATTCTATAGATAGATATAGGTCTAAACGCAAGTTAGCTCGCGCGTCAGCCGCCGCGCTTTCAGTATGGACTATGGACGACCACTCAGTAAAGTGTACGCCCCCCGCGTCTAGTCGCTGCATTCAGCTTCTAAAAAACGACTAAATCGTCTGTCGACGTGTCTAAAACGTGTCTCGTGTGTGCTGTCATCCTAAGAGAATTCACAATATTTTAGCTTGAATAAAAGTAAATAGATGATTATGTGCAATAAATGTTAAATATGTATTAAAATTGTTATTGCGCCCATTTTTATTTATATATTTTTTTTGTAGTATAGTGAGATAAACGAGCGGTCTGAGCCGATTTTATGACTAAGGATGCCCATAAACATCCGCACAGATGCGTAGCCCTCCTTCCTCTTCTCCCGGCCATGGGCAACTGGATACTAGCGCACGGCACGAAATGCGACTCACTGCTGTCACTTTACACCGGTATCGTGTAAGAGCGAATTTCCTCCCCGGTCGTGGTACAGCAGCAATGAAACGTTGCACTACCTCTTACAAAAATTAACTAAGCGATATAGTTAATAATAAACTAGTAATACAAATGATATCTATGATGGGCTTCAATAAATGAAAAAATAAAATGGTTATATGATCTTTATACAATTCCGTCACTCAAATGCATCAAATTCTTATTTTTGGTCCGTCTGTGCGTGAATCTTATATTTGTAGTTAAATTCATGAATGCTACAGTTGAAAATATGCACATCATATCTACCGTTTGTACCGAATTAAATATTATTAAAGGTCACAATAGTGACAAGCAGTGTTAATAAGAAAATAATCAAGTGACCTGTATTTAGTAGCACAATATTATTATCAAAGGTCACAATAGTGACGAGCAGTGTTAATAAGAAAATAATCAAGTGACCTGTATTTAGTAGCACAATATTATCAAAGGTCACAATAGTGACAAGCAGTGTTAATAAGAAAATAATCAAGTGACCTGTATTTAGTAGCACAATATTATCAAAGATCACAATAGTGACGAGCAGTGTTAATAAGAAAATAATCAAAGTGACCTTTATTTAGTAGCACACACTTCTATAGTAGTTCCACATTCCTGTGTTCTACTTTCGAATCTCGTTACTGTCGCATGTTGCAATCCTAAAATTTTTCGTGATCCGAGCGCCACTAAAGAAGTTGTCATTTAAAAAAAATGTATAACTGATATGATAAGCACTCATCTCCTATATATGTAATTACATCATTTATTATAATTAAGAAATCATAAAATAAATATTATGATTTCATAATTATAATAAATTCATTGCTTGTAATTGGATTTACATAATTCATGGCTCATTCAGAGTAAGCTTCCGAAGTAAACGAATAAAATGTTTCGGCACTGAATACGACTCGACTTTAAGAATTCAATTATATAAGGATATTATTAAAAGTCATATAAGGGGTTTTTACGACAGAATACACGGTATAATAACCATGTTTGTTCTGTCAGTCTTTCCATCATCATAAGATCGTCGTATGTCTACTGCTGAACATTATACGATCTCAGTCGGTATACTACGAGAAGCGCGGCGAAGGGCAGCGAAGCGGAGCGCAGTTTATATGTCATATGAATTTCAACTTTATAATAATTACTATAATACTTATTATCGCATGAGAAACTCGAACGAGACGCGCGGATTCCCGCGAAATCGCTAGAATGCGCGAGAAGTCGCTGGAATGCTATAGAAGTCGCGAGAATTCGACAATAAGTACTACTCGTACATAGTATGTCGGTATTAATATACTTTAAAACTAATCGTGGTTATTATAAGAGGAGCTTGAGACTGATGATGATTAAGATACTGCCACCTTATCGTGGTGAGGAGGGTTGCATGCCTCTGTGATCCCCAAGGCTCTGCCGGACAGGGATACCCATACTGGCTTGGTGGGAGAGGCCGGACAAAGAGCAACTCAGCAGATGGCGGTGGAACAGGATGAGTTACAGAATTTGGCGTTACATCGGTGGCGCGCTCCTTTGGAGCATTGGGACCAAGGGTCAGGATAGCAACCTGACCCGGTTGCAAAGACGTAGTAGGGACTGTTCGGAAGTGGCTAAGTGGTCCCCAGGGTAGAGAAGTATGGCCTTTTCGCTGAGGCCTGAGAGGCTGGAGGAATCTTGCTTGTGGATCCGGGATCCTCAAATTATAGTGGCTGATGGCACCCGCAGGAAATTAGTCGGTATAGTCAAACCAATCGCCGAGCCCGACGCTGTACCCAGCTGAGCCACGCGGGCTCCTGGGTAGCGTAAGTAAAAGTATTCCCCTGCGTTACTAAAATGATTGTTTTTTTATAGTATAAGGGGGCAAACGAACAGTCAGGACATAATATGTTAATGGAAAAATATGTCCACAAACACAAGTGCTCTCTTTATGCCCCCATTCCCATTCTATGGGACTCAGGCACAAACGACTAAAGAGAAATCAGGCATATAACCGACGGTTTAGCGTGGTCTCCGATGTACGGCAATTAATATTATGACTTATAATAATTAATTAAAGATGAAAACAATGACAAAACATTTCAAAACTATTAAAAACACCCAACAGCTCAGTCAAACCTGCTTTTCACATTATATTGACAGAGATCTTCTATAGATTATATTCAATACAAAATTAATACACATTTAATGAGTGTTATA
>LUGF01013121.1:0-14207 GCA_001625245.1 Calycopis cecrops
AAACACTATAAGAGATAATGTGAAGTGGCCCTACCCAATGTTATACAAACTCAAGGGTTCAAATGGTTGATATCATTATTGTAATCTGCGAAACCAACTTATAATGTAACTTTATTTATATTTCTTTATTTTATTTATTAACAATAAACACACAGTTACAAGTTACAACATAAAGCACTTTTATCTAGACAAGCTGATTATTATCTAATTTAAAATGTAATAATGTTATTACACACTTATCACACTATAAAAACAAGTGGATTATATTTTTAAAGTTCATTGAACCACAAAAAGCACTAAAAGTATCAACAATAATTATATTTAAAAAGTAAATGTAAACAGAAAGAAAGGAAATAAATAATTTTCTTACTAAATATAACACTAAACAAAATATTGCTACAATGATGACATTGACAATAAACTAATCTAGAAACTATATACTGTGCTTAAAACAATGATATTTACTTTTGTAATATCATTGGCTTAAAACATAAGAAGCCTTTTAAATTTTTTTTTATTTTTTTTTATAATATAGGGGGCAAACGAGCAGGTGTTAGTGACTACCGCCGTCCATAGACATCCGCAAAACTAGATGTCTTGCAGACGCGTTGCCGGCCTTTAAGGAAGAGGAATGCTCTTTTCTTGAAGATCCCTAAGTCGTATCGGTTCGGAAATACCGAGGAATTATAAAGAAAGCATACAAAAATGTATGTGTCTAAAAAGTTGGTGTTGTAAGAATCAACCATCTAACACGTAGTGACTAGTGAGGACAATTCTAGATCTATGCATCTAACATAGGTGACATCTCAGGTGGCTCATCACCATTTGTGTGGGAAAATTTATTGCAAACAGCAAATGACACACAATATTAAATAACATAATATTATAGTTATGGACTTTATATAAGTATAATATTTTTCTTGGATCTACAATAGCTATAACACACAATAGATATACATTCAATATAGCTGTGTCTCAATGTCTTCAACTTTCTTTCTAATGGAAATTAAGGTGTAATAACCTTATATATACTTTACAACTTACTCTCATCTGATCAAAGAAACAATAAATTTCATAAAAATAGTCCACATGTTTGGGAAGAGTGAACACAAACACCATTCATAAAACTTCTATATACTAGCAAAACTCACAGCTACATTCATAAAAGTTTAATATACAATAGGTATACAGGGTTACTTTTTGGTTACCAGTCAAATTTTCAGGTTTGGTTCAGAATTAATTATATATTCGATTGATGAAATAAAAAAAATATTACGAGGGTCACTCTAAAAGTTTTTAGAACTGGCCACTTGCAAACAATATAATAAAAACGTAAGTTCGAATTTTGAAAATGGAACTCTTTGTTATATTATTGAATATGGATTTTATTCTTTTGTCATTTGTTTTACGTTTTGGCGGCAAATTGAAAATTGGCTGTGTCACGTCAGCATGAATGTAACGCGAGAAAATTTTCGTGCAATGATTTTTTATGACTTTCGATGTCATTTAAGTCAACAAGAAAGTTATGATAGACTTCGATTGGCCTTTCACGTTGAAGCCCCATCTAGTGCTACTGTTTACAACTGGTTTAATAAGTTTAAACGTGGTCGCACTAATCTCACCGATGATCTGCGTGTAGGACGGCCTTCTACGGTGACGACTGAAGATAACATCAGTGTTGTGCGGCGTATGATAGAGACTGATAAAAGAGTGACCTATCAGCAGATTCGGACAAGCTTAGGGATCTGTATGAGTCAAGTCCACAAAATCCTTCATGAACATTTAGCTGTCAGGAAGCATTGTGCCCGATGGATACCTCATAATTTGACCGAAGCCCAAAAACTCCGCCGTGTTGATTGGTGCCATAAAATGGTTCAAAGATTTGACGGAGGTGGCTCAAACGCTGTATTCGACGTACTTACAGGTGACGAAAATTGGATTTACTGTTATGATCCCGAAACCAAAAGACAGCCTGCTCAGTGGGTGTTTCCTTCCGAAGAGTTGCCAACTAAAGTGAAGAGAGGTTGAAGCGTGGGAAAAAAGATGGTGGCGCTGTTCTTCGGAAAGACAGGTCATTACGCAACAATTGTTTAAGAGGATAAAAAAACCGTGGTACACTAACAATTGTGTGCCACTTGTCTTGGAAAAAGTTCGGGAGAAACGAGCTCGCAGTAGAATCCTCCTTCATCACGACAACGCCTCGTCGCACACCGCAAGACAAACTATCGACTATTTGGCTACATCAGACGTGGAATTACTGGGTCACCCAACGTATAGCTCCGACCGCGCACCTTGCGAATTTTGTTTATTCCCGAAAATAAACGAAAAACTTAAACGTTTTACATACGCCGAGGAAGCAGTGACTGCGTTTCAGAAGGCCATCGAAGAGACCTCTAAAGACGATTGGGAAAATCCTTTTCTCAGTGCTTCTATCGAATGCAGCGATGTATTGATGTGAATGGACACTATTTTGAAAAGATATATTAAAACTAATAACTTGCTAGTTTACTCAGTTTTTGATTTTCTAAGAACCTCGTAGATACAATTACTTTGTCCCATGTTATAAACATATTTTTTAGTCACCGCATGGCATCTGGCTTGCGAGTTGCGACTGGCCGGCATCACGGACCTTAAAGTCAGTCTATTTTTATGGACCATTTCAAATCGATTTTTATTTAAAGAATATTACAATTAGACAATAAAATTTAAAATACACCCTTGGAACGATGTTTATTTCTTTATTTTAAAATTTGGCTGGTAACCAAAAAGTAACTCGGTATAATAAGCCAGTGGCATGCTATGGGAGAGACATATTATGTCCAACAGTGGACTGCAATAGGCTGACTTTGATGATGATAATGATGACTATGGTATTACAATCAAAAATATAACTGAAAATTCATTATGTAATAGTTTAATTTAATTTAATACATACCTTCAGAAATGGTACAAAGTTTTCATTATACACAGCATACATTCTCTTAACAGTTAAATGCCTTATTTCATCAAAACTGAGATGTTCATCCGAGTGTTGGAATAGGGAATTGTTTTCCATGAACTTCCAAATATCATGCTTGAAAAGTGAAAAAAGAATAAGTGTGTTTGATATATAACTAAATAAAAAAAAATACTTTAATAATTAAAAGCCTTTTTGTGTAGGACTGATATAATTTAAAGTATATATTATTTATGAACTGCCACTGGTCACTTGAGTGGACACCAATTAGTTATTAAAAAAATAAAATAATAATAATTCATTTCAATCCCTTGGTGGAAGCTGAATCATTGATTTCTTATCAAGTGCTACTTTTGCTGATCAGCCAGCTAGCTACAAAATGTTGTAGGGGCATATATTGTAAAGTACACAGCTTCCACAAATATTCAAGGATGTTCAATCCAAATATCTGACAGTCATCTAAATTTAATTACAAATTGATAGCAACCTCCATTAGACCGTCATTAACGTCTTACATACCTCTGTAAAAAAAAAAATAATTACCTTCATTTTAATTGAGGATAAAGTTTCATAAGCTGCCTTTATACGTCGCCAATCAAATGTCGCCTTCTTTCTATACTCATCCAGAGGGCCACTCGGAAAGTTAGGAAAATACTTCATAAGATCTTCGTCCGTAATAGCTTTCTTAGGCGAAATCATTTTTCAAGCTAAGTAATTCTAATGAAATTTTGTGTCACACTATTTGAAAACCCAAACAAGCACTTTATTATTTGCGGATTCTGATAAACACTATGTAGACTAATTTACTTACAAAACGTTAATATATCAGAGATTTGAAAGCCCGTAAATTATCACTATCATCTGGGGGCAAAGTTTATAACTTTCTTCTTTATATTTATAAGTTTGATATCATTGAATCGTGAGGAGTAATATATTATACTCCTTAATTCTATTAGTAAAAAGTAGGCACTCTACTCGGATTGTTAATAAAATGATTACAAGTTACAACATTAATATATAATCTAAATAGGTAAAGCAAACATTTTGATACGTTTAAACTACAGTCGACTACTCAAAATACTATGATACTAACAAAAAACAAGGTCAAGTGACAAGTCACTTAACCCTATTTGACAATGGCAAAATATGACAATTGACATTTGACAATACAAAACCGTCTTTTTTTTTTTTTGGGTTTTTATGACCTGGTAACTAAGACCTTTAAGTCAAGTCTTATTTAGAATATAATATCACATAACATCTTTTTTTTTTTTTATGATATAGGAGGGCAAACGAGCAGCCGGAGCCGTTTTCATGACTACCGACGCCCACAAACATCCACATAGAGGCTATACAGATACGCTGCCCTCCTTTCTCCTCCCACCTCCATGGGCCACAGGCTACTTACACACCGCACGAAACGCGACAGCACAGCTGTCACTTTACGCCAGTCTCGTGTAAGCGAGAGGTACCTCCCCGGTCGTGCCGGCCCAATTCGACTGCATGCAAGCATGCAGTGTGGCACTACCTCTTACCTGATTCTTCTTTTCCAGATTCTCTTCTTATCTTATTTAGAATATAATATCACCATCACTTGTTTGTTTTAGTTTTAAATTATTTTAATTGTATTTTTGATGTATTTGTAAATTGGTTTAAAACACTGCACTTTATTCAATAGCTGTTCAAGTGGCGGTGGCGGGCAGGGAATATCGCACTTAATTTAAGCACTTCACTAAGTTCACTTGCTAGTACTAATCTGGGTTCTACTGTACCCTGATGACCAACGAATTTTGGCCTTAGTTACCAGGTCATAAAAACCCAAAAAAAAAAAAAAAAAAAAGATTGTCGCCAACAAGTGTCAACTGTCAAATGACTGCTGAGGAAAAGTTTGGTATTGACAGTTAAAGATAAACTTTGTTTTCAAAAGTTTAAAATTTAACTGGACTAAAAATTTAACTTTCTGGAAAGTTCAGAAATCAGAAATTAGTTTGCTTATTGTATTGCCTGGAATTGCCTTTGTCTCTAACTCTAATTTAAAATGAATTTAGGTAAGAATCTCTTTGGAAACTAATACAAGTTGTATTTTAGCGGCTAACCCGTACCGTAGGCATTTTAAAGCTAAAAGATTGGATTTATTAATAATAAGAAGTAATAATACTTAGTAGTTTAGTAGTATAATACTTAGACTGGTACCTATACAGTCTTTATGACCATTTCACAATAGGATTTTGTCATTAAAATACATAGTGAAAATTCAATTTCTTTGTCAAATTAAACTCTTGTTTCCACCGGACAATGGTTGACTGATTTACAGAGAATTGGAATTATTCTTGAAAATTACTAGGTAAATTAATTATATAATACTTATTTTTTTATAAAATATAATTTAAAACCTAACTAACTATTAATTTTCAAAAGTCGTAGAACAAATGTTGTTGGTATTGATGTAGACATGCTGCCTGCAAGAAGTCTTGCGTTAATTACATTTAACCCTGTATAGTATACACTTTAATCTGGGTCAGCTTAGGGGGGGGCATTGGACTTCCCCAGGCTTTTAAGAGCCTTAAGATAATTTTTCTACCTACAAAAGGGCCTCCTTTTCAACATCAAGTTCTCTAAACTGGGCCCCATCTGTGTTAATCTGTTGCTGATCTGGGTATACTGCAGATAAAGCCTTCAGTCAGTTAGTATTATTATTTTGTATTTTCAGCCTTCAATCTTATTCATGTAAGAAGGTAATTGAAGAGGGTGAGCTGCTCTTCTTCCCACTTCATACTTTTGCTACATTGCACTCATCTCTCTCGTCTCATAAGATATTGTGTGTGTGAGTTGTGTTGCCACATTGAGTTTGTTTTGTGATAGTTTATTGTGGGTTAACAGGAAATTATTATTATTTTTTAGCATATGTACCATTTTTCAATATTTTCAATATTTAAGATATTTATAAAAAATAAATTTAATTTCAGCATTTAACGGTCCACTGCGATATATATTTCAATGATCACCAAGACGACCAAACTCCTGCTCGTATCCATCTAATTTTATTTTAATCCAATACTCTTTCAAACTTCCATCCGTCAGAATGTCCAAAACTAAACATAGATTACCAGATCAACCAATCTAATGCAGCCTTTATCCAGCGGCTCTCATTATCTCTTTAAATATTTATATTTTATAGTAAATATTTTTTATTTTGACTTTTATTGGATTTTTTTTACTTCGGTCATACTTTGGATCGCAGGAATGCACGCGCATTATGCCCTCTTCCAGTGCCTATATCTACTGAATAACCAATGTCCTGTCCGCTTGTTTTTGGGAATGCAGGGGAACACTTTTACGGACGCTACCCGGGTGACTCAACTGAGTAGGTACAGCGTCGGCAATTTCGTTGGCTACCCTACCTCCTTCATCAACTATTGGAGAGTGTCGGATCTGCAAGCAACAAGCGCGACGACAGCTGGCTTGAAAAGATTCTTCTTCCATGGGGACTGTCCAGCTGCCTTTGAATAGTCCCTATTATGAAATGGAACTGTGCAATGGAGCCGGGTTCTCATCCTGACCCCTGTCCCTAGTACTCAAAAGGAGCACGCCATCACTTTCCACACTGGACCCGTCACTGGTTCCAATAGACGCAGGACAGGTGGAGGACCTCAAGTCGAGCTGCTCTAGTCCGCCCCGCCCGGCATAGCCTTGGGGATCGCAGAGGCACGCAAGCCTCCCTCCCCCATCACGACAAGGCGGCAGCATCTTCGGAAAAGGTTGCATCTGCATTACTTGTTCGCAATATTTCACTTTTCTGCTTGTGATAATAACTAGATTTTTTTTTACAAATTGTACAACACGTGTAAAAAAAATCGGCCAAGTGCGAGTCGGACTGGCGCACGAAGGGTTCCGTACCATTATCTACGAAATCGAGCAATAAAATCACGTTTGTTGTATGGGAGCCCCCCTTGAATATTTGTTTTATTTTAATTTAATTAATGTTTTTTAAAGAGAATATATTATAATTTAATATTCTGTGAATATTTCAAGTGTCTACCTGTTGCCGTTGTCAACATCGAGCAAAAACGAGCAAAAAAATCCCGTTTATTGTTTGGGGGCGCTCTTAAATATTCATATTATTTATTTTTTTAGTATTTGTTGTTATAGCGGCAACAGAAATACACCATCTGTGAAAATTTCAACTGTCTAACTATCATAGTTCATGAGATACAGCCTGGTGTCAGTCGGACGGACGGACGGACATCGGAGCCTTAGTAATAGGGTCCCGTTTTTACCCTTTGGCTATGGAAGCCTAAAAACAGCAAAGTGCGAGTCAAACTCGCCCGTCGACGCCATCGACGGTCGCGTACAAACGTAAAGTACTTAAAGTACTAAGTAAAGTACCTACTGAACTCACTTTTCGTATGTATATACTTACGATAATACATGTGATATGTTTTCTTCTGTAGTATAATTATTATACAAAGTGTTTTCGGATTTATTCCCTTATCTGAATTGTATAAATTCTTGCCTAACTTCATGATTGATGATGATGAAGTGGCCGGGAAGGTACCTTTTGTATTTCCTTGAATGGGACTTCCATTCTGTTCTAAAATTGGAAAATATAACTTAGGCAACTATTTACATCCTAGAATAGAAGGCTTGATTAAGTATGCCCTGAGTCAACTGAGTTGCCGTACGTAGCACGTAGCTGGCGTACGGCAGTGCGATCTCTGTGGTACGGGAGGGTGCGCGCCGGCTTCCTACATTTCCCGCCAAAAATGTTCGCGAAAGGTAAATTCTATTTGAAACTTTTAAAGAAATCTTGAATAAACACACAGATAATTGTTTTACAAGCATTAGTGGTTTTTTGTCTACTTAGACGTAAGTGTAATGTTAAATGTACATAGGTACATGTTTGGATGATAATAAAACATTTCTCTAACTAACTAACAACACGTAATTTACTTTACTATGTATACTTTAAAAAAATAATCGGAATGGTATAAAAAATAGTAAAAGACATCAATATGTTGTATAGTCTACCTCTATTTCTATTAGATTATTTGAATTTTCCTACATTTTATAATAATACCAGCTGTAAAATTAAAATTGCTTAAATAATAAAAATAAATAAAATTAAAAAAGGTTAAAATTGCTGCCCCAGCGGTAAAATTTATGCCAAGAGAACTAGTATTGTTTTTTTACGGAATCGAAAGTGTTTTACTGATTGTAGTCTTTAAAACTTTATCCAAGTTCGTTCAGCAAGTTTCTCGTTAAAGAATAATAAACTTGCATACAAAGTTTCGCATTCATTATAGTAGTCATACTATTGTTAAACGAAAGGAAAATGTCTACAATCTTATAATACGTACGTGAATATAGCACGCACATTAGTTTGTTTCGCCGGTTTCTCTCATTTCTGTTAGATACGGCTGGAAGAGGGGGCCGATGGTAGAGCAGGTATCATAATATGGAAGTTCAAACAGAATTTTCCAATCTCATTGTATAAAATTGACTTACTCATTTTGAGTTAATTCGTGAGTTAAACTGATCTAAGTACCTAATAACTAATAAGTGATTTTATCGCATTTTATAACCGAAGCAATCTATGGTAGAGATCCCACGATGTTAAAAATCTATTTAAATAGATTAGTACTATGACAATATTTGATTTTTACAATTGTTTTAAAGTTATTGAAGTGAGTTTTTTTGTTGAAAGGTTAACAATTTTTTTTATCTAACGTACTCGTCGAGATAATTATAATGTTAAAGTTAAGTTATACGTCTAGTTTTGGAGATGGTGGTAGTCGCTTACCATCGTTAGCACCATTTCTCTTAAAAGAATAAGTCCTAGAAAATTTGTCTCATAAGATTTTCATAGTTAAATTATTTTGTTGCAGTTTTAATATTGTTCATCGCCGTCCTACAAGGCGCCATTAGTTTTGGTAAGTAATTCTTACGTTACAAGTCAGTAGTAGGTACACAAATAAGATTAATATAATAAATATAAAAATTTTCAAGTCAAGACCCACGAATCACGAAAAACCTGTGTCAAGTCTTCGAAACCGGCGCGTTTGTATGGAAAGAGTTATGAATGTGGTGCAAGGCAAGTGTGGTCTGTACTCTCTGCCTACCTTACTAGGACCTGGCGTGAAGATGTGTTGTTGTTATAAAATTAAAAATAAATACCTATAGTAATCATCAATAAACGCTCTTTTTTTTCTTTTTTTTTTTTTTGCGGGGAACCTGCTTGAAGGACCGTCAAAATTACCACCATACCATACCATATCCAAATATTAATTTAGTCAATAATCACTAGAACATTTGTTGATACAAAAATATATATAGCAAATTTAATGACACATGGCAAAAATATTCCGTTTTTGAAGGCGACAAAGACACATTTGTACAATGAAACGTTAAACAACGTGAAACATCAGCCATACAATTAAGATGGATCACCCGCCATCCAGCGACAGATTGCTCTCGAGGTGACTAGCTGTTTAAAATGACCTTAGACTTTACTTTTTAATAAACCCTTAGACTTACCGAGGGAGGCTTTGCCTGTCCAAATATCACAACAACAATACGTGAAATGTTCACATGTCCATAAATCATACGTGTTGTATTGGAAACGTAAAAATATCTAATATTGAATTGAAAAACATAAAACAATCCTTCAAGCCATGCGCGCTTCAGCAGCGAACATGGAAATTTACCCACACAAGTACATGTAGATACATATATTGTATGTGTATATGCTCCAAAAGAATACCCTCTTTCTCGCAGTTGGGCAATAGGCGCCTACGTTGAATTGGGCCAGCACGACCGGGGAGGTACCTCTCGGTTACACGACACCGGTGTAAAGTGACAGCTGTGCTGTCGCGCTTTGTGCGGTGTGTAAGAGCATGTAGCCAAAGAGGAAGGGGGGCAACGCATCTGTATAGCCTCTATACGGATATCTATGGCCGTCGGTAGTCATGAAATTCTTCGATTGCTCGTTTGCCCTTTATCTATACGTGAAGTAAAAATTTTAGGAACATTTTTATGAAAATTGCTCGGACGGAAGGGTATGAAATTAGGCACACTTATAGTTTACGTGTAGGAGAAGTGCAGAACGCTAATATTTTTTTAATAATAAAGTTTAAAAAGTACTTTAATTTAATAAATAACAACTTTACACATACTATCATGCATTTGACACATTTATATAGGTATAAGCATAGAACAGAAAAAACAAGGTTATAAGATACACGTAATTATCGAGTAAGTTTATATGTGTCTTTTGCAAGTGTTGAAAATCTTATTAATATTATAAATGCGAGAGTTTGTATGTTTGTTAGTCCTTCACACAAACACTGCTGAACCGATTTTCATGAAATTTGGCACACGCATATAGAGTAACTTGGATTAACTCAGGATAGTTTTTATCCCGAAAAAATGTTCCTACGGGATTTCATGAGATGATTTTCCACGATATCGAAATTTACGCGAGTGAAACCGCGGGGCGCAGCTAGTTCTACATAAATTGTTAACCTTAGTTACAATGTTATAACATAACATATGATATTTAGTTTTTAATTATAAAAAAGTTTCACTTAGATCGAATATCGATTATATATATATATATATATCTATATAAATAATCAATCAAAAAATACAAACAATCGCATTTATGTTATTTTACGACATACCTATTAGGCGACGAAATCACCATACTTTAGTAAATTTATGTTAATACAAAAAGAGTTTGCTCGTCTTAAAACTATTCTCTCCGATCTCATTAGCAAACACTTACCGTTGCTTAGATATTCACTTAAGTCTAGTCCTCTTAAAAAAGATTAAAAAGAAGAAGAGCTTGTTTTTTGCAGCGTCAGCTGTCGCCTGGTAACACTAGGTGTAGTCCCGGTGCACCTAGTGCACCTAGCCCTATTACAGTACCTACATACATATTATATGTAACTAATTGCTATCTGTACAGTCACGAGCAATAATATGTATACACTTTAGAACATTGTCGCAATAACTTTTTTTGACAAGTCGAAGCAATTATATGGAATTTGGATTTGCAAGAGGTAGTGCCACACTGCATGCTTGCATGCAGTCGAATTGGGCCGGCACGACCGGGGAGGTACCTCTCGCTTACACGAGACCGGCGTGAAGTGACAGCTGTGCTGTCGCGTTTCGTGCGGTGTGTAAGTAGCCGGTGGCCCATGGAGGTGGGAGGAGAAAGGAGGGCAACGCATCTGTATAGCCTCTATGCGGATGTTTGTGGGCGTCGGTAGTCATGAAAATGGCTCCGACTGCTCGTTTGCCCTCCTATATCATAAAAAAAAAAAAAAAAAAAAATGGAATTTCAAAAATATAAATTATGACAAGGTACTAAAGTGTATACATATTATTGCTCGTGACTGTACATGGCAAATGTGTGTGAAAATTCCCGAAAGTTTTTAACGTATGAACATCGTTAGATTCGTCTTCGTAACGCGAGTGACAGGGTACACATGCGGTCACTTTGAACAGAACTTACGATACGATTGAACATAAAAATACGGAACGTAGAAATATAAGGAAAAAATAAATTAGTATTTAGGTACACTAAATTGATAATAACTACACATTATAGAACAAAGTACTCCGTACTTCGTAGCCTTACACTGTATACTCTGCCAGTCTGCTCTGTCTCACAAACTATTGCGCGAATTTTCTAGGACATATTCGGTCATCATATAGGGCTTTTTTGTTTCTGGTTGTATTGAGGACTACCTTCAGACTTGGGTGGGATCCGATGGGTGTGTGGGACTCTTACGAATAAACTCAATAAAAACTCGCGGGTGCCATCTACCGCCAATTCAGTCAGCAACAGGGCCCCTCGGCTAGTCCTTCAGAGGGGCCCCTTTCAAATGGGGGCAACTCCGACAATCATATAAGCAGTGTTCTGGAGGTGTATTTTTATATTTATTATTCGAGATTTTCTATGAACTGGTTGAAATATAAAACAATATTCGACATGTCGAAAAAATTAAGCCGATTGGGAGCTTTCGAAATGGCTTTCAAAGCGATTTGAGTTGAAACAAAACAATGTACAGTGGGATTGTTCCTTTTACAATTTATGTAGATGTACAAAAAACGTGAAGGCGGACTTATATCGAGACTCTTTTAGAAGTACCATGCAGCATTGCAGGTGGGTTGGACCACAACTTGGGGGGTACCGTTACCATCGTGAAGTGACCGTGCGTTTTGTGAGTAGGTATGACTTTCCGATGGGCCAATTGAGGAGGGGAAAGAAGGGCAATTTCTGTCTATGAACGTTGGTAGTCGTGTCTCTGCATCTTCTTTGCCCCCTTGTAGAAACAGCAATTTAAATTATAGCTATTTCCAAACCTTAAGTTTGTAATGATAATGTTTTGTGGTACATCTCTAGCTCGGGTGCCCCTATAAATCGTCGTGTAAAAAACGTTTGTTGGCAAAAGCCACGACTCTATATCAACGAGGAACACTCAAGCACTAGTGTTTGTGTCCAATGTATATGGAGACTGTGGAACATGAAATGGGAATAGATATTGTTTATGTATACGTGTGCGGAAATGGTGAATAGTATTTTTTTAGAGGTAGTCGAATGGGTAATATCATACTGACTTGTCGATATATTTTTAAATCGTACGAATCTAATCCTATACTACTAATGCTCTTAATACGAAACTTTGTGTGCATGTATGTAATTTTTTCACACAAACCTACTGAACCAATTTCATTTAAATTTGACACAGATTCGAATCTGGAAGAGCATAAAATGCTTTTTATCCCCTGATAGATTTTACGTCCATGTAACCGCTGAGTTTATGTATAATTATACTAATAAGTAAACTATAACTGGTAAAAATTACTTAATGGATTTAGATGAGGTAAGAGTAGAGAGGTAGAGAGATCTGGTAAGAGGTAGTGCCACACTGCATGCTTGCATGCAGTCGAATTGGGCCGGCACGACCGGGGAGGTACCTCTCGCTTACACGAGACTGGCGTAAAGTGACAGCTGTGCTGTCGCGTTTCGTGCGGGGTGTAAGTAGCCGGTGGCCCATGGAGGTGGGAGAAGAAAGGAAGGCAGCGCATCTGTATAGCTTCTATGCGGATGTTTGTGGGCGTCGGTAGTCATGAAAATGGCTCCGGCTGCTCGTTTGCCCTCCTATATCATAAAAAAAAAAAAGATGTAATTTAACATATATGGGATAGCATAATCATTACTTTTCATTCCGAAATATGAGGTTTGAAATCTAATTCGAGCAAAACCGCTTAACTATAACATCAAGTTTGAACCAAACCTCAAATTGTGTGTCGCATTTAGACTTAGTTCCGGACGCAATTCCGTTGTCCAAACCGAATCAGTATTCAAATAGAGTGCATTTGTGCAGTTGTTAATTGTTTGCGGGTTTGGCGTGCGCAGCCCGGTGTGATTGTGCTCCCTCATCCCTGAATGGTAATTCCGATGGGGCCCGTTTATGTGCCCGCGTCGATTGAGTGGTATTTTCTGCGCTCTAGAGGATCACGTTTTGGAATATAGGCCGAGTTTGACGAAATATTGTTATAAAAAAAATTGTGAGAAGTGTCGTTGCTATTGTAGTCGAATCGGTGGAGGAGGTTTCTGCCATTTTTATGGAAGGTAGTCATCATTTATGGCTCAGGAAGTCATTGAATATGTATAATGACAATTAATATGTTTTATATAAACTGTCTGTTGTTATTTTAGTATATGTAATGTAATATTTAGAATCTAAATGTAGAATTATAATTTTTAAATCTGTTGCACTACTGAATTAGGTTACCCTGTAATAGTAGTTGTAAGAAAGGAAATAAATAAATAAATAAATAAATAAATATTTTCTATGTTCTAATTTCGTTCTGAATTTGAGAAAAGAATATTAACAAATATTTCGGGACGGCACGTGAGAGGCATCTCTCGGCCTTTACCATCTAGTGCCGCCTTAGAGTTGGTTATCGAGCTTACAGTAACTAAAATATTAACGAAAAATACCAAGTGATGGATGCGACAAAATTAAAGGTTGGTCACCTTAATTATTTATGTTATTAAAAATGAGCAAACGGTCCTAGCAGCAGTCATAGAATTTTGATGACGGCTTAACAAGTATCATGCAGCATACATAATTTCTACAAACAACTTCTACTTACTTTGGATTTCCAGAAAGTTATCAACTCGTCTGGGCTTTTTATTTCTTCCGAGTTCTGAGGTTTTTTTATTTATGGTATAGGG
>LUGF01013137.1:10801-24460 GCA_001625245.1 Calycopis cecrops
TACCTATAAAACCATTTTTTTAACAGTCTTCCGCAACTCCAAAAATGACACACAAAATTTTCTCTCATTGTGTGTGAACAGACCAATCCATTTTTGCGCATAATTTGCTGGACCTAATTACAGTAAATCATTTTCCTCTAGCAGCTGGGCTACATCGAATTGGACAGTACTTTGACAAAATTTCATTACGCGCGCTTGATGAAACTGCGCGACGAGTGCGTTACGAAAAGTTCAGGCGAGGCGAACTGAAGTTGAGAGGAAGATATAAGTTAGTGAAGACAGAAAGAGAAAACAACAAGCACGTTTTCTTTCTCTCTCCCTCTCGTAGCCAGTTAAGTTCCGTGTATGCTTTACTTCAGTCGTGTGGTCTAAAGAACACTTTTTCCAGGTGTTAGCCGGTGAGATGGACCACATTCCCGAGGCCGCCTTCTACATGGTGGGGACTTTAGAAGACGTGATCGCCAAGTCCCAATCTCTTGCTAAGAGCGTATAACCCTGCAAGTTCCTCGTGTATTATAACGTTTACTGCCCTTGAACTTGTTTTAATCACCAGCTTCCACCAATTTTCACTTTTTCTTGTACCATTGTCATTTGGCATTTGGGTCGGCACGATATATCGCCGCACACGGATCGTAAACGCCTCGCATAGAAAAGCGAAGGCGATACGATTACGTTACGTTTCCCATTAGTGTGCGTTGCAGTATGAAGGTTCATACAAAGAGTTTTATATAAGAATAGGTTTCATTTAATGCCTCTCGCTTTTATGAACCTTCTATAAAAAAATCTAAACGGAATAGAGATTAAACTATAAAAAAACTGACAAGAATAAAATTTGGCATAGATTTGACGCGGCTAAAACCGCGAGACAAGCTAGTGTTAACATGTAAAATGTATCATCTTGTAAAAACAATACAGCTGAGGTAAAGGTTATGAGTCGTTTGGGAAAACCGTTGATATTCCAAGTTCTTATTGATCACAATAGCAATCTGAAAATTAAAAAGTATAAAAAACGTAAGTACCTATATTGTTTACAAGTATAATATGAATTACCATCAAGAAGTGACAATACATTTCATCAACTATATTTTTTTTATGGCATAGGAGGGCAAACAAGCAGTTGGAGCCATTTTCATGACTACCGATGCCCATAGACATCCATCCTCATAGGGGCTGTACAGATGCGCTGCCCTCCTTTGTTCTCCCACCTCCATGGGCCACCGGCTACTTACACCGCACGAAACTCGACAGCACAGCTGTCACTTTACGTCGATCTCGTGTAAGCGAGAGGTACCTCCCCGGTCGTGCCAGCCCCATTCGGTTGCGTGCAAGCATGCAGTGTGGCACTACCTCTTACCAAATCGATCAAAAAGTTGCTGGTGTGGTGTCGCCCTAAAACAATAACTTTGAAGTATTTCACCCACATAAGGCTCGGCTCACACAGGCTTCGCTGGTGGTTATGCATATTCTGTTATAGTGCTGATAGTGTTTTTTCAGGACCTGAACTTATGCCTTGCAAGCGAAGAAAACTCCTTTACAGCTTTATCAGATTCAGAATCGGAAAATATATCATAATACGCAGAACATCGTGGATCAGTCACACAGACATGTTTGCTCAAGCAGTACAAAAGTCTCTAAACTGCAACTATTCGCCACTTCTCTGTCCACTCTGTCTGCGCTCACCCTTATATTTATTTTATCTCCCGCTTTCCAAGTGTCAAGAGTCAAGTGTCACGGCCCGTGTCTTTTTATATTTAATCTACTTTAGTTGTAGTCTTGCGATGTTCATTTTAAGGTATGTATAATGTATATTGCTTGCCTATTTCCTTTTGAATAAAGTAAAGTGTAAAATTAGCATGTAAATATTTTGCAATAATTTATTTTCGATATAATACGTATTCTTTAGATAATTTAGTAAACGTATTCTTAATAATTTATGTGGTTCGAAAAATACAAAATATTAAAAAATAAGTTGGTGCAAGATATAAGATTTAGAATACATTTAAATCAAATAGAAACCGTTCTAAAACTTTACATGCCAAGTGTGAGGAGGTCATTTTATCGATTTTTATAACTTATTACTCGACTGCACGCCGTTACCCGGTCTGCAGGACTGCAGGAGGTCCGAAGGTGTTTTTATACAGTACCTATAGTTGGCAAATAGAATAGAAACCTTTTGATGACTACCAACGCGCGCCCATACAAGGTTGATAAAGCGAGAGGCATTAAATTAAACCACATAAACCATAAGTGCCTACAGTAGTACCTACAATAGTTTCTATTAAAAAAAAAGACAAGTAGACAAAAATACTTTTTTCAAACAAGTTAAATAGTAAAAAAATGTAATCATGCTTTGTACCGGACAGCTACAGCGAGCACGGGGTGAATGACCCCGGTCGGCCATAGTCGACGATCAGCTGCGGTACAGCGTGTACGTAGTGAGAAAAAACTTGAAAAAATTCATGTGTCTAAACTGTTGCCTCCGATTGATCTGTTTACAGTTGTGTAGCCTGGAAATGATACACTAAATAAGTGGTATTTAATTTAATGCCTCTCGCTTTTATTAACCTTGTATACTGCACAATTTATACGCAGATTGTAGTTTTTATTTCCTAATCCCGCTCACCACACACACACACAAACTGCAAAAAGAGGTACTGCCGAGCTGCTACAAAAGAATTGTGCCGGCACAACCAGGAAGGTACCGCAGTGACCCGCAGTGACGCTGTGGATGACAACGCATCTCATCAATATTTTACAAATTTTGCGTTATGTGATATAGCATGTGTTCGATTTTGTTCGTTTAGATTTTTTTAAGGTGGTAAAAATAACCCTCCCTTAGAATATTGAAGAATATACACTATACAGGGTTAGTTTTTGGTCACCGGCTATATTTAAAAATAAGGAAATAAACATCATTTCAAAGGTGTGTTTTAATTTTATAGTCTTATTTGTAATAATTTGTCACATAAACATCGATTTGAAACGGTCCGTAAATATACCTACGCGCATTAGCACCCAAAGAGTGTGTTGACCTCAACAGCTGATTGTGTTTCGTATCCACTGCGGCGGCCGCCGCTGCGCGCGGTGGCAATGATCAATTATGTTACCCACACGGTATTTATTCTCGTACGGGACAAAAATATTTTGTATATTATTTTTATTATTTGTTTTATTTCTTAAATCGAATGTATTATCGATTCTGAACCAAATCTGAAAATTTGGCCGGTGACCAAAAACTAACCCTGTATTTTACAAATTTTGCGTTACGTGATGTAACAATGTGGTTTTTTTAAGTTGGTAAAAAGAATCCTCCCATAGAATGTTGAAGAATATATAAAAGATAAATTATAAAAAAAAGACAAACTCGCTCATATTATTATCAACAAACTTATCTAATCCACAGAGTCTCTTCTGACATTTGTTCATCAACATCGCTACATGAAGTGATATTTTTTATTTCCCAATTAACGTCGTATCATCAAAGTCATTGCACAGTAACATTTTGTAGCGGTTCCCGAGCTAACCTTTAAACCCGTAAGGACTTGTGTTAGAATAGAATAGAATAAAATAGTAGTAATATACTTTATTCAGGTCTTCAGTAATTACACTGTTATACATTAAAACATCTAAAACTAATACTGAAAGAATTTTTCAAATCGGACCAGTAGTTCCAGAGATTAGCGCGTTCAAACAAACTCTTCAGCTTTATATTATTAGTATAGATTTTATTACATAAATACATATAATTCATATATGTATAAACATCCATGATCTAGGCGGTATACGAACCCGCGTCCACTGGTGCAACATGCTCCGCTTATCCGAGCCACTGCGACAGCCGGTCGTCACAAGTGACATTGTGTGTATTCTGTTATTTTCCATTTTTCTAGAAGGTTTCAATTGCTTATTTCCTGTCCCAAGGGATATGCATGCAACGAGTTTATGTTACAGAAGCACGATTATCGGCATCTTCTGCATATGCTATGCGAGCTGCCAAAATGACATTAATGATTGGATAAAGCAGACCTTGAGCACAACACACAACAACGCAAAAGAAGAAACAAAAGGAGGTACGGAAGTATTGGGCCGATTTTTCAATCGCCAGATAAAGTGTCAGATAGCAGTTATTCGTCAGATTGCTAAATTTTCAATTTTTCAATGATTAGATTGACGTTACGCTAGAATAAAGTCTGTATCCGAAGAGTAAATTTAACTGCTCATGTGAAGGTCGGTTAAATATTTATCTGACGTTTTATTTTGACGTCACCGACGCGACGGTCGGCAAAAGCTAGGCTGGGGACGGCAGAGCATATTTCGACAATTTATCAAGCCATTAGAACGGCACATAAAAGAGGATAACAATAATAATATGTAATAATAATTATTATTATTATAAATATTTTTAATCCAGGCATACACTTACATTAAAATATAATATAAATTTCAAAAAACACCTTAAAAAACAATAAAAATTAATAATAAAAAGCAATTTATTTTTGCAGTCAAAGGCCAATGTCAACATGTCATTTTGTTTCAGCCATATTAATCGAAAGTGACATAAGTGCGTCTCGCTTGCGCATATTGATGCGAAGATAGAGAGATCAGCTTGATAACTATCCTTTGATTAAAAATTTTAAATATTTAATCGACTGATAAACACAAAGATATTATTAAGTGATAGACTTATCCACCTGTTTATCCAAAGAATGAAAAATTGGCCCTAAGTGATATAATAATAATGATATCAAGGTTTAAAAAACAAGTTTTGTAGTAACAAGGAATAAAGAAATGCAAAAGGGGCCGGGTACCTCTCGCTCACACTATACCGGCGTGAAGTGACGGCAATGCTGTCGCGTTTCGTGCAGTTTTTGAGTAGCCGGTGGCCTATTGGATGGGAGGAAAGGAGGGCTCTTCACTAGGGCTCCCTGAGATCATAAAAGGGTCGTTGTGGTTGCCGCTGTTGATTCTGACACAGGAGTGGCAGCGGTGGGATTGAGTGGTGGGCTAAGTCGGATAAGAAAAAAAAATAAAACAAAAAACGATGATGATTGTGGTACCTCCTTATTAAAAAGGTCCTGTGGTCATGTTCGGTATGCATATACAGAGTTATTTTTTGATCACCGGCCAAATTTTCAGGTTTGGTTCAGAATCATTAATACTTACATTCCATTTAAGAAATAAAAAAGAATAAAAAAATAATTAGTTAAAATTACTTCGTCCCATGTTATAAACATATTTCTTGGTCACCGCGTTGCATATGACTTGCGAGTGTCGCTCGGCTGGCGTCACTGACCTTGAAGTCGATACATTTCGCATATGAACCACGATCGCTGTATTTTTAAGGACCATTTCAAATCGATTTTTATTTAACAAAATATTACAAATAGATGATAAAATTTAAAACACACCCTTGGACTGTTTCATATTTTGAAATATGGCCGGTGACTAAAAAAATAACCCTGTATATTATACCATACGGGGAAAACGAACAGACGAAGACGGTAAGGACATTTTTAGCGAAGCAGATTTAGTTTTTTTTTTATTTCGCGGCGATATGCGATTACTCACTGCCATCGGACCTGGGTGGGATAGAAGGGGTGTGTGGGGCTCGCGGCGCCGAATACCCACTAAGGGGCCAATTCACACCAAAAGCGCGGCGAAGGGCAGCGAAGCGGCTGCGCTCCGCTTATGTGTCATATGAATTTCAACTTTATAATAATTACTATAATACTTATTATCGCATGAGAAACTCGAACGAGACGCGTGGATTCCCGCGAATGCTCGAGCAGTCGCTGGAATCCGCGCGAAAGTCGCGAGAATTCGATAATAAGTACTATAGTAATGAAAATAAAGTTTAAATTCACGTGACACTGAAAGTGCGCTCCGCTTCGCTGCCCTTCGCGCGTTTTTGGTGTGAATTGACCTTAAGACCCCGCGGGTGCCATCGGCCGCCTATGTTGTGCCCCGGATCTGTCAGCGACAGGCCACCCCGGCGCCTTAGGGAAGCAGATGCTTCACCTCCCCCCCAACAAATTTTTCAGAATGTCGTGTCTTCGATGGACGGTATGGAAGTTGTGTCAAGATGTCGAGGTGCAGCATGCCGCCAATACCTCTACCGCCCACCACAGACAGGTATGTTTAAACACACAATGCTGACTTTAAATCCCGGTGCGGTGAGCCATTGGAGAGACATGGGATAGAAGAGCGCACAGAACAATTGAACGTTGTTAATATACCCCAGGTATCCACAGTTTGACAGTCCACGCATCTATATAATATATATGTATGTTTGTCTATATGTTCTATAAAGACTCGTAAACTATGCGCCTGATCATATTACCATCTTTAACAAAGTTATTCTGAATGAGTCCGCGGATGTTTCTGAGTTAGTAAGACCAACTTTATACAGACGACGCCACTGTCATTCCAACGTACCCATCAATAAAATGAGTCAAAACGAACAGATTTTTTTTTATGGTAAAGGGGCCAAACGAGCAGTCGGAGCCATTTTCATGATATTCGACGCCCATAGGCATTCGCACAACGGCTATACAGATGTGCTGCCCTCCTTTCTCCTCCCATCTCCGTACACACGGCACGAAACGCGACAGCACAGCTGTCACTTTACGCCGGTCTCCTGTAAGCGAGAGGTAACCCATTTTGTACCGGCCCAATTCGGATGAACTGGAAGAATTTTAAAGAATATGTATTTAATAATTCCATAACATGTACATTATCCATATCCTTTTCCAGAATAAAAATTTGCAAATCTACAGAAGTGTGTTGTCCAGAAGAGTTTATAAGTAAAGGTCCCAAATCCAAGGGTCACAAGAAACCCACACCGCCTCCGAGACCGGCCATTTGCGGTGTGAGCAACCCCGGGGCGAGTGTTAGGATGGCTGAAGGCGATTATGCAGACTTTGCAGAATTCCCCTGGATGGTGGCCCTGCTAAGGTAACCTCTAATATATTATCTGTTATATCTCTTATATCTGCGTTCTGCGGTTTCAGTCCGGTAAGCTAGGCCTTATATGTATACAAGGTTGATAAAAGGGAGAGGCACTAAATTGAACCATAATTGAATGTAATCATGCTTTGTGCCGGGCGGCTACAGCGAGCACGGGGTGAATGACCCCGGCTGAAACGTATGTCTGTGTAATCTGAGATTTTGCTGGTGTTTCATAAATAACCCTGTAGTTTGTCATTGTTATACATTACCATGGTGTTGCCCTTGTCGTTGCGGAGCTCTCGGTGTACGATTCCGTCTCGCACTTGACTGGTCTGTGATACCATTATCGGCTTATATGTTTCAGAAGTAGGAAGGAGACGAGATGGTCCCAGGAGGACCTCATAGGCGGTGGGGCCCTCATTCACCGGTCCGTCGTCATTACAGCCGCTCACAACATACTCCCATATTATCACAGGCCTCAGAAGGTAAGTGTCGTCATAAACAAGCCTAGAGAATTTTTTGTAAGAGGTAGTGTCAGATCCATTGAGGAGCAAGGCTGTGAAGGAGGGCAAAGCGTCTGCATAGCCTTGGTTGTGTGAATGTTTATGCACGTGGTTGTCATTGAGGCTTCGATGGCTCGTTTGCCTCCCTATGGCATAAAAGTAAAGATACTTTCCATGTTTTATCAACTCCTTGTCCGTGTTTGAGTCTGCCCAGAGCCGGATCAAGAGATTTGTTTCTCAGTTCTTATGTTGTCAAAAGTAAGTTTGGTCGGACCAAGAGGTAGTGCCACACTGCATGCTTGCATGCAGTCGAATTGGGCCGGCACGACCGGGGAGGTACCTCTCGCTTACACGAGACTGGCGTAAAGTGGCAGCTGTGCTGTCGCGTTTCGTGCGCTGTGTAAGTAGCCGGTGGCCCATGGAGGTGGGAGGAGAAAGGAGGGCAGCGTATCTGTATAGCCTCTATGTGGATGTTTGTGGGCGTCGGTAGTCATGAAAACGGCTCCGGCTGCTCCTTTGCCCTCCTATATAAAAAAAAAACTGTAAACAGCCGGTCATGTCTAGCCAAATCCTGGGGTAGGGCTTCCGCATCACAAACTCCGGCCCTGCTCGGGTCATTTATGTCAGTGCCCAATAAATGTCTAGGTTTTGTGACAAATTGTAATGTTTCAGATAAAGTGCCGCGCCGGCGAGTGGGACACGACGCACCAGCGAGAACTGAAGCCACATCAGGAGGTGAACGTCAGGAAATTCGTCGCTCACGACGACTTCGTGGGATGTGAGTTTGTGAACTGACAGATCATTTTTTTTAATCATAATGGGCTGACGAGCAATCGGAGCAATTTTCATGACCACCGTAGATGTGTATAGAGGCTATAGAGATGCATTGCCCTCCTCCCTCCTTAGGCCACCGGCTACTTACCGCACAAAACGCAACAGAACAGCTGTCACTACGCCGGTAAGGTGTGAGCGGGATGTAACTGGCCGCTTGTGCCGGCTCCATTCGGCCGGCGGCTGACGGTAAGCGAGAGATAATAATAATAATATTAAAGCCTTTTATTTATATCCTTAACCACTACATATTACTTATTCTAGTCTAAAAAAAGTTTTAAATAAATCAAAAGTGTAAGTGTAGCGTAGTTAAGGCCCCTGTCGGGTAAAGGCCTCCTCCAACAATTTCCATTTTGCTCTTTCACAAGCTGTTGTGTCCCAGTCTTTCCCGGCTATTTTCTTTATTTCGTCTACCCGGCGATCTTTAGGGTGACCTTTGGCTCTCTTTCCACTCGGGCCTGGCCACGCGGTAGTTAGTTGGGTCCATCTTCGATCTGTGAGTCTTCCCTCCTCTCCCTCCAACACTAAGCGAGAGATACCTCTCCGGTACTGCTGGAACAGTTCCGCTGCAGTGCATGCTGCACTACCGCTTACTAATTTACTAAGTATATTCAGTAAAATAGATATCTTATTAATATTATAAATGTGAAAGTTTTTATGTTTGTTTGTTTGTTACTCCACGCAAAAACTGCTGAACCGATTTTTATGAAATTTGGCTCACACATAGATGGTAACTTAGATTAACACATAGGATAGCTCTTATCCCGAAAAAATGTTTCTATGGGATGCCATGGGATGATTTTCCACCATATCGAAATTTACGCGGGTGAAACCGCGGGGCGCAGCTCGTATGAAATAGATTGAATAATTGCGACGTACCTTTAGACGAGGAAATCCAAGTGAGGTACAAGCGTACCTAACTGGAATTTCCAAAATTTTTCGCTGTAAAAAGCAGGCGAAAATAAACATCGAAACCCAGTACCTACAACTATAGGAAACACCCAAACATCATTACTATTAAACTTGATTTTTTTTGGAAGTTGGAACGAAACCGCGATGCTCTTTAACTAGAATTTGTTGATTATCAAATGTAAAATCTTTATACCGATGACCAAGTGTAGTGCTCGCAAACTTGCAGCACGGACCTACCTCTTAGGGTTAGCTCACACCTAAAGAGCGGCGAAGCGCAGCGAAGCGAAGCGACGCGCCCGGTGATTCACCCTCGTATAGTAATGAATTATATTCAATATAAAGTTGAAATTCATATGACACATAAACTGCGCTAAGCTTCGCTGCCCTTCGCCGCGCTTTTGGTGTGAGTTGACCGGTGACCCTTACAAATAAATAATTTAATGTTTTTTTCCAGATACTAAACAATACGACGTGGCGCTAGTCATTTTAAGTGAGCCATTCGACTTGACTGTCAATATCGATATAGCGTGCCTAGGAAGTGCCTTGCCAGCGCCCGGCATGCAGTGCTTCGGTATGGGATGGGGCAAGGATGCGGCCAACCAAAATGAATACGCCCATAAACTTAAAAAGGTAAAAGTTTTGGACACCAGAGTCTGAAATAGAAAGATTTTTTTTTTTTATGATATATGAGGGCAAGCCGGAGCAATTTTCATGACTACCGACGCCCACAAACATCCGCATAGAGGCTATACAGATGCGCTGCCCTCCTTTCTCCTCCCACCTCCATAGGCCACCGGCTACTTACACACCGAAACGCGACAGCACAGCTGTCACTTTACGCCAGTCTCGTGTAAGCGAGAGGTACCTCCCCGGTCGTGCCGGCCCAATTTGACTGCATACAAGCATGCAGTGTGGCACTACCTCTTACTTAATTAGTTGCGCCCTGCGGTTTCACCTGCGTAAATTTCGATCCCGTAAAAAATAGAAAATCATCCCATAGCATCACATAGGAACATTTTTCGGGATAAAAAATCTAAATGTGTTAATCCAAGTTACCCTCTGTGTGTGCCAGTTGTGCAGTTTTTGCGTAAAAAACAAACAAACGTACAAACTTTCGCATTTATAATATTAGTAGGATATAATCGAGAGTTTGATATTTTTATATTATTCACGCTGTTTCGAAACCCAGGGAAAATAGCCAGATGCGCTGCCCTCCTTTCTCCTCCCACCTCCATGGGCCACCGGCTACTTACACACCGCACGAAACGCGACTCGTGTAAGCGAGCATTCCGTCCTATTCTTCCTGAGTGTGGGACATTCTTCCCGATTGTCATTTCACTTAGCAAACAAATACTTTCAGATAATGCTGCCATTTGTGAGCGCGGAAAAGTGCCAGGAGAACCTAAGAAAAACTGCACTCGGCCCGACGTTTGAGCTGCATCCCTCCCTGATGTGCGCCGGTGGGGAGGAGGGGCGAGACTTGTGCGTCGGCGACGGAGGATCTCCTCTTGTCTGCGCCATTGATGTGAGCAATTTAACTTATGGAACTTATTCCTAACTATGTTTCTTAACTATCTATGAAAGAAGAATTTTTATTCGCTTTTTCTTAACTGGTTATGAAATAAGAATATTTTATCCATTTTCATAACTGGTTAAGAAAACTAGTTAAGAGAAAAGAAAAAAATATCTTATTTTTTAAGCAGTTAGGAAAGTGGAACAAAAAATCTTACTTCCTAACCAGTTACGATAGAGTAACCAAAAAGTCTATATTCGACAGGCGTTAATTTCATATTTGCACGGCACACGTCGTCAGTTATTGGAGCTTAAAGGCTCTTGAAGAAATCATGTGAAACATAACCGGTTGAGCGTAGCAGCGTATTGCTTTACCATGCTAGCATCGCTTACGTCCCTTGCACTTCATCGGTTTAAGAATCATGTTTGTTCTTGAGGAGTAAACTTTAGTCACGTGTCGGAGCTGTCACACAGTTTCCATGAGAATTTTCGCAACAGACTCTAGATATTTCATTTGTAGCACACAGTTGGTATAGTTATCCGAAACGACGGATAAGGGTCAATTCACACCAAAAGCGCGGCGAAGGGCAGCGAAGCGAAGCGCAGATTATGTGTCATATGAATTTCAACTTTATAATAATTACTATAATACTTATTATCGCATGACAAACTCGAATGAGACGCGCGGATTCCCGCGAATGCTAGAGCAGTCGCTGGAATCCGCGCGGAAGTCGCGAGAATTCGATAATAAGTACTACAGTCATGAAAATAAAGTTTAAATTTATATGACACTGAAAGTGTGCTCCGCTTCGCTGCCCTTCGCCGCGCTTTTGGTGTGAATTGACCCTAAGACGCAGGACTAAAACCTATGATGTAATATTATACAAGGTTGATAAAATCGAGAGGCATTAAATCAAAACCACACATTTAGTGTATCATTTCCAGGGTGCACAACAGAAATCAGATCAATCGGAGCAATAGTTAAGCCACAGGAATTTTTTAAAGTTTTTTTGCGTCGTACACTCTGTATCATCAGCTGATCGAGCGCCCGGCTTCCCGCGCCGGGGTCATTCACTCCGTGCGAGGTGTGGCCGCCCGGTATAAGCCATGATTACATTTTTTTGTTATTTAACTTGTTCTTGTGTTAAAAAATATTTTCTATAAGTACTAATTGTCGTAAACTTTTATTTAATAGTTTCGGATTAACTGTAGGCACTTAAAGAATATGTGGTTTAATTTAATGCCTCTCGCTTTCATCAACCTTGTATGAGATTTCAAGCTATTATAAGAAACTAGCTGTTACCCGCGGCTTTGCTCGCGTGGTTTGGGTGTCAACCAGGCGTCGCCGCGCGCTTACGGCTTGCCTAGACGTGGCCGATACGGTGCCGATGCGGTTACGTTACGTTCATACGTAACATAAGCGTATCGGCACTGCCTGGTTGACGGCTAGGGGAAAGGCCATAGGATGACGTTCCCTTTCCGAGAGATTTATGGTAACCAGTATATGTACGATCTCTTCCAGAGCACGGGTTTGGATAGCCTGCGGTACGCAGTGTACGGGCTGGCATCATACGGGATGTCCTGCGGCGTCAAGGATGTGCCGGGCGTGTACGCGGCTGTGCCCAGTTTCCACGCGTGGGTGACGGAGCAGATGGCGCTGGAGAACTTCTCCAGCTCGCAGTATATTTATACCGAATAACATATACAAAATGGCAATTGTCGCATTTAAAACAGCCGTTTTGTGAATTTCGTGATTTTGTTAAATGTTTGATTCTTGCAAATTCTTATACAAAGTTGATAAAAGCGATAGGCACTAAATGAGATATGTATACGTATATAATAAAAAAAACAAAAACGTTTCAAAAACGTTAAATAAGTTAATAATTAAGAAAAAATGTAAACATCCTTTGGACTGACCTGTTGTAACATTTTTACCTGCACATCCCAGTGGTTGGCACCCATGTGTCTCGTAGCGGCAACATCGCATGGCGTAATGACCCTTAGTCAGCTGGCGTGATCGTGTACGTAGTGTGAAAAAACTTAAAAAAATTCCTGTGGCTAAATAAACTATTGCTCTGATTTTTGTTGTATAACCTGAAAATGAGACAGTAACTATGTGGTTTCATTTAATGCCTCTCGGTTTTATCAACCTTGTATGTTATTTTGGGTGTAATATATTAGTACGACCGTGTAGTCACCAGATGGCACCGACAGCAAATGCCGAACTTCAGAGCGATTTCCAACCACTTAAAATACGTGAATTTGTTAATTGTAATAGTGCAAATAAATATATCCCTTATTTCCTTCTAATAAAGCTTTAGTAGTTTTCTGAGATGTTGATTTTTCTGTTCTATTATAATTATGAAACACTTCAAAGGTAGTCATTTTACCCCTAGTCATATCCTAATAACGACGTCGCAGAAAAATTAAAAGTAGGGATTGCTTTAAATATTATATGTACGTGTGATTTTTTTATTGTGGTCGGTCTGTGGTGAATGCGAGTAGTATAAGATCTGGTCGGTCTGTGGTGAATGCGAGTAGTATAAGATCGTTTTGGCGTTCATTGAAAGAGGTCCACCTTGTCATTGGCCCCCCACTGTGAATCCAAGAGAGATCCCAGGAGAAGACGCTCCGAGTGGGCTTGACCGTAGTCCGCTCTGTATACGACCGAGAGGCCGCGGGAGAAGAAGTGTCTCGGTGGGTCGTTGCCGTGTACCCTGTCTCCCGCTGCCGAATAGGGGCGCACCGTCAGATGCGTTGGCGGTGGGGCCACAAAGGAAGAGGAGATGCGGTTGTCGATGCCGTCCTCCCTGTCCTCTGCGACCATTTGTTGCGGAGGGGGCCTTGGAGGTATGGCGCGCCTTGCTGTTGGAGGGGGGCTCCATGCTCCACGTGGAGGGCTGCAGCCCCGCAACGTGGAGCATGGAGGTCCCAGGCACTGGCGGGTTCACGG